>JAXIVD010001256.1:57395-64895 GCA_036785275.1 Cancer borealis | reverse complement strand
GACTTTATGATATATACATAACCAAACTCCATAACTTTACTTCTATACAATTTTCCTTTAAGACTAATATTTACGTAGTAAAATGGGAAAACCTTTTTCGACCTCAATTCTGGTGGAATTTTCGAGCCACAAAATGAAAAATCCAAATATTATAGTAAGGACAAAACTAATTCCAGATTCGTGATCAGCATGCCCTTGTACCCCTTGGTACCAATTTCCATAAGTTATCCTAACCTAACTAACGTTTCCCACCCATTTGACATTTTGGCTGAAATCATGTTATTTTGAATGACTCGAAAAGTATGAAGTTTACGTCAAAAATGTATGGAATAGTATCCTCCTTTCCTTCCATCTTACAACTGGCCTTCCTCTCCTCGTAGGACCTTCAATTTCACTCACTCGCAATATAAAGTGTAGATTGCATACCAAAGTAGATTCATGACACGTAGATAACAAGCCAAAGTAGCACCGAGTTTTCTCCTTCAGTTATGTAACATCGTCTGAATCTCAAACAGACGTTCAAATTTATTAATTAATCATGATTCACTCGCAATTACGTTTGCCGTTACCAAAAAAATGATTTAGATAACAAAATTAAAAAGGTGATTACATAATAGGTAACTAAAGACAAATAGTTAAGTTAGGGGATAATGAGAGAGCGCTGCCCCTCTCACCAAGAAGCTGTCGTGAGTACAGAGTACAGAGTACGCTACAGCACCAAAGTGAATCAAAGAAGAAAAGTGTCCAGTGTCATGCCTCTGTGTGGACTCCCGCTCATCCTGCTCCCTAGGCTACCCTCGTGCCTCACCTGCATCCAGTGTCGCACCAGCCCTGCCTCCACCACCTTCGCGAGGCCTTGGTCCATCTTATGTTTCCAAGGCGAGTGTTTCCTGAAGTACCAACACAGATGAGCAGGGTACAGCTGATCTTGAAGCATGTACGTACGTCTCACCTGTGTGTCAAGGTGGACAGATGGAGTCAAGGTCGTAAGTGGTTATGTCATGTTTGACTCGTACATGGCATTGGTCTTAACTTGTATATGGCGAACATAATGAATAACAAGAAACGCTACTACTACTACTACTATACTCTATACAAAAATAGAAGGCGAAGGATGCCCCTCCTACTGGAGTAAGAGGCTGGCCATCACCACACCGTGCTAGATGATTGGTTGACAGTGACAGGCTGAGAGAGAGAGAGAGAGAGACCACTACCATTACATACGTCATAATCCATCAGAGAGAGGAGTATCTTGCCGTAAGTGTAACTCTCTAGGAAGGCGTGCGATCCGTTCATCATTAGCGGCAGTGTTTCGTTGTATTCCAAGATGAGGTCCAGCTTGTTGCCCAACGCTCGGTAGTGTACGTTACGTGATACTTTGAGGGCGTCGGGCACGAACTCCCCGTAGTCACACATCGTCACTCTGAAACGGAATTTTAGCATCATGGTCATTATGATGTTATTTTTATATGTAAGGAAGGCTGACAAAAGGCTACTAAAATTAAAGAAAAAAATCGTTCCCAATATAAGAGAAGTATATGTAAAAGCATATAAAATAAAAAGTCCTGATAAGATTGGTCAGTTTTTGTCTCGGGTTGAATGCAATTGGCTTTCATTCTGTTTTAATCTAGATAGAGTTGAAAAGAATTGGGATAAGAAATATAAAGCAATCGTATTCATTCCATCAGTTATGCAAACAGAGAACATAAAATAAATGTAAATAAAGAGTGTAATAACACGAAGAGAAGAATATTCAAAACATAACATTATTACAACCACTACCCTCGCCTTCCTCCTTCCCTCCTCCCTTCCTCTACCTGAGCGAACTCGACGCCAGCTCTTCGATGGTGCGGATGCGGGCTGGGAAGGCAGGCACGCTAAGGAAGGCGATTAAGTTGGCGGTGTAGGCGATGGTGAGGATAAAGGCGGAGAGGCACCAAGTAGCGACGAACACACGCAGCCCATGAGACAAAGGAAGAACCGGCAGACTGTGGTTGAGGAGCGGCCGGAGGAGGTACGACCAACCAAGACCACTTCTGCTTGACGACCCGCCCTGTGTGGTGGTCATTATTATTGTTATTATTATTCCGTGTTTGTCATTTGCATCCTGCCTCCCACTCTTCGAAAATTCTTACCGGCCAAAAGGATTAATAAATAAGAGAAAAAAATATCCGTTTAGTGCTACAACGAAGGTTAAAACGCTTGTAATTGTTGACTACTTACCCCTCTAAATGTTCTCTTAAGCTCTTAACTATTACATGATAACAGCAGTGCGAGATGATACTATAGACTGAGTGTGATTCAAGGCTCTGATGACGACAAACGCACTCAGAGCACACAGTATAAACAATAATGTAGTGTACACTTTATGATGCCTTTACGTTGTACAATAGGAGCCTTGTGGTGCAGCCTCACCTGCACCGCCCACAGGAGTACCACCATCAGGAAGGCACCGCCCACGCACGCCCACACCGAGGCTTGGAAGGGGTAGTATGCAGCGCGCCACCTGGGGAGGGGCGGTGGTTTTAGAAGAGTGAGGCCAAACCCTTCCATCCAGTAAGGGGAGCTGGCGTCAAAGGCGTGGGTCTTCTCCAGGTTGTAGCCGAAAAAGTTGACAGTGAAGTTCTTGTCTCCGCTGTGCACCATTCCCAGCATGCCCGTCCACTTTCCATCTTCAAGGTCACCCCACATGCTGTCCGTCGACTCCTCCGTCAGCGTGTAGGTGAAGTTGAGGGTGCGACCAAGGGTGTTCAGAATCTCTACCTGCAAGCCCTCAGCATCGCCGTTCTCGCCGTCCTCCGCCGGATACAGGTACGGGTAGTCGTCCAGCCAGGTGCCCAATTGGAACTGGTAGCCTTCGAAGGACGGGAACCTGTCCACGAAGAGCCGTTGGATGGTGGTGTCGGTGCGCCAGATGCCCGTCTGCTGCACCTGTGCTTGGCGCGCGAAGGGAAACAAGGAGTACATGAGAGTGGAAGACGGAGGAGAGGGCTGGCCACGGGTACTCAACAGAGCTAACCGTTCCACTCTGCTGAAGACCGCTTCCGTCAGCAGGTTAGGAGAGCCTCCCCAAGCGTCCAGCACCAGCAGGTACATCGGCTGCCACCCACAACTTGCCTCCGCCGCCACGTCTTGAAAGAAAACCGTTGAGTTAGGGCTGAGCACCGCCAAGTGTACTACTCGGCCTGCTCGTAACACTTCCTGCGTCTGCCGCCCACACCATTCCCTTCCTGAGACCCCCAAGTCCACTAGTACCAGGGAGGCATCGCGGAGGGCAAGGCGAGTCAGCAGGGACGCTGAGGGCCCGAGGGCGTGATCCAAATACACCACCAAGGGCCTTCCTGAGAGAGGCCCAGCGACTACTTCCTCCAATATATCTTTGACGGGCCACGTCCCCTCGCGAGGCACCAACATACTTGTAGCAACCCCGGCCAGGATCGCAGCACGCGCCGCCGCCGCCGCTGCCGCTGTCGCCACCATGCTAGGAGCGGTGTCAGACAGCCTCACCTGCAACACAGAACCGACACCCGCCACTACCACAGGCTGTCTGGTCAGTGGTCACACCTCCTGCTGCTGCGGTACTATGACACACACACACACACACACACACACACACACACACACACACACACACACACACACACACACACACACACACACACACTGGATCAAAGCAGGACGCATTTTTCCCTGGTACATGGGTCCATCAGTCATGCTCTTTCTTTGCTTCCCGTTGTTGGGCGTCACGTCAAACATCACCAAGGCATTTTTCGTAATGTTTATTATCCTAATTTTTTTTGTTCACTGCAAGGTGTTCTCTCGCGCTCACGCACAGAAGTCAACCAAACATTACTGTCACACTTTAACTTGAGCTCCACGCCCAAACATTGATTATAATAACAATAATAGACACATTCCTTTAGCCATCGAAGCACAGTGATCTTGATATTTGAGTTCACTTAAATAATGGAAGGAAAGGAAAAGTGAACGGTAGGGAATAGTGATAGAGGGGGGTCACAATGAGTACTTTTTAGCACTTTGCTTTAACCACCAAAGAACATTAATTATGCTCTGATTTTCGTCCTCAAATTAAATGTAGTAATGGTATGAAAATACCATTACCATGCAGCGGCAGTTGTTTGACTCCAAGGAATAGCTAATAACTTCTTTTGAAAACACTTATATTGATTAAGTTTCTTACTTGATTTGTAATTCAGTTTAAAGTTTGTTCTGGTAATCCGTTTGAAATGAGCTTCTAATGTTAGAAAGAAAATATTTATTTTTTTTCATAGGCAGTCAAAGAAAGGTTAATAACTTGACAAGACAAATTAAAAACAATAATTAAAACAAACGAATACTTAAAACACAAGTAAACCGATGAATACATACTCATAAAAAAATTTAAAAAAAACTTAGAATATCTGAAAAGAATAGTCGTCCCTTTAGGTCCTGACAAGTATTTTGCAAACATAACTTTAGTTAACAGTAAATAATTGTATTGAAGGGATATGCAGGCATGGGGGTGAGGCGTTCAGCTGCCTGGGCGTGGGCGTGGGCGTGGACATGGGCGTTAGGCAGGAGTCTGTATGTAGTTGTGCAGGTCGCCGTCCATGCCTGCCTATCACACAGTCAAGGAGGCACATTCCAGTGGTCAAATGTTATCAATACCTTCTATCTAGTTGTCTGTTACTAAATAGTTCTACAGGTAATTGAAATAGTGTCAAGATTATCGCTTGTTCACGGCATCTTCTCCCTTAATTAAGTCACTAACGGCGAAGTAGCGAAGCGATAGTCAAGGCTACTGGATGGTTAGTAAAGTCTTTTCTCTCTCTCTCTCTCTCTCTCTCTCTCTCTCTCTCTCTCTCTCTCTCTCTCTCTCTCTCTCTCTCTCTCTCTCTCTCTCTCTCTCTCTCTCTCTCTCTCTCTCTCTCTCTCTCTCTCTCTCACATACACACACACACACACTCATGGAATAAGCTTTTAAATATTTCCATCAATTTTGTAAAGGAAGAAAAATATGAGTGAGGAATTTATATGGCGCGGATAGTATATATATATATATATATATATATATATATATATATATATATATATATATATATATATATATATATATATATATATATATATATATATATATATATATGTATAACAGAAACTCACACCATGCGACGAGAATAATTACATAACAACGCATTATATAAAGGCTGCAGCGCTATCATCCTTATCTCTCAGGCCACTCGTCATGGTGATTTTTTTTTTCTTGGATCTGTAGCAATCCATCATAAACATTTCATTGGACAGCGGTACCTAGATTATTAACATACACTGGACTTATTCCCCTCAATATTAAAGTTAACATTTAGTGATTATAGTTGATTTATTCTTTGGCAAAACAGAATGACTGACTTAGAAGATTGAGGGAAGGAGGAAGATTATTTTTTATTTCCCTTCCTTTACCTGATACAAAGTAAATGACGAATAGAAACTTGAGTAATCTTAGTATATATTATTACGAAGCTTTTCATATATTAACTGCTCCACCCTCATCCTAGGAATTATTGTTTATTATAATCATACGCTAGTTAGTAATAAGGAATCGTACATTAATAAGCAAAACCAGAGAGAGAGAGAGAATCATATCTCCCATCTCATGATTCACACCGCCTCCCAGTCGTCCATCCAGGCCCTCAGTGAACCCGTCACTGAACAACATGCACTTCGTCACCTTCCTCTCCCCAAGAATGACCAAGTGTTTTAATATAGTCGTATACATCAATATTGACATCATTTTGTGAAAGGGTTAGCACGCCTAATGTGCCATGTTAAATTGGGTAACAAGCTGAAGAAAAAAAAATGGGAACCACTGCGGCCTAAACCAATCGGTCGCTCCACCCATACGTATCCCCTACACCGCCTCCACCTTGGTTTTCCCTATCTCCAGGAAATCCTGCCTAGCGAAGCGGAAACACCGTACGTGTGATTACTGTTCGATCACCTCTCCCTACCTCCGCCTTCAGTACCGTATTCCAAGTTTGAATACGAAACTACCTCGCGCCTGTAGGAACGCCTGCCACCTCAGCCACAGCTTGGGCATCCAATATGCCCCAGCCGCTGCTGCCGCAATGATCAAACTTATTACTTTTAAGGGTAGTATCCTTTCTACATCCTCACCATCACCATAATGATGAATAAATAATATAATAATAATAATAATAATAATAATAATAATGAATATAAGGTGATGATAACGGTGTGGTATTAAAATCACATGGCACAGCGATCACGAGTCTAGCGCGTGATCCTCCAGACCATGGTGAGTGACACACACACATGATGTAGCAGTGCTGGTGTCGGAAATCAAAACAACACTCAGCAACACAATAAGAACACAACATATGCAGGGACCCTAGGGTCCATTGCTGTTTGTGTTCCCTTCCATTCCCGTTTCCCGTGGAAGACTAAACTTTCAGTGACTACGACTGGCGATATTAGGGGCGATGCCAAATGTATCACTAAACCAGACCAAACACCACACACACTCGCTAATAATATATACTATACTACTATAATACTATACTAATACTATGTATACTATAATACTATATAAAGTACATAGTATTAGCGAGCGCGCATGGCACCTGGTCCGGTCCAGTAATAGATGTGACATCGCAGCTAATATATCCTTTTGTCCATCCAGAAAATTACTCTTGTTGGGGCAACGCGAAAACTCAACACCTCCGAATCTCATGAAAAATTTTACAATGAAGCTTTAGGTCATGCTGAACACGAATCTGGACTTATTTTCATCATTACTATAAAAGCAAATATTAAAAAATAAAAGAAATATTTTCATTATTCCCGTTACCATCACCTCATTCATTATTATTATTATTATTATATTATTATTTATTCATCATTATGGTGGTGGTGGTGATGGCACTTCATACAACTATGAAGGAAAGGAAAGTAATATATATTGAAATAGAGGAATTAATAGATAAAGATAACAATAATGGTTTATCTTTTTTACTGTGACGTGATTATTCATACACACTCGCTAATACTATATACTTTAATACTATAATACTATACTAATATTATACTAATACTATATACTATAATATTATATGCATGATGTATGTGTACTTGCATACCAGTACGATATGTTGGGCCACCCGGCTGGCACCGAGGGGGGCCGGTGGGGGGTCAGTCCTGACTCCTGTCTCCTGAGTCCTGACTCCTGAACTGAGCGGGAAGTAAACATACTTGAGCTCTTGGTCTCCTCCTCGCTTGGACATCTTACAATCCCGCTGCATGTCATCCCTACATTATGCGTTGTGTAATATGTGTCGTGTTAATTGAAGTGGAAACTAAGTTATACAAATGTAAAAGTGAAAAGAAGATGGAAATACAGCTGCGTAAGAACTCATAGTGTGCCAGAAGTACGATGATGCTGGTGATGGTGGTGGATGTTCACATATAGAGATATGGATTGAA
>JAXIVD010001256.1:32500-45000 GCA_036785275.1 Cancer borealis | reverse complement strand
AAATTGCTCAAAATAAATCGTGTTAATGTAGCAGAAACAATAAAAATTTGACTCATGGGAAATAAATTCAAATGTTGGCACTACTTTTTCCTCCGCAGCGTGAGTGGTAGAAGCAGTGGGTCCCGCGGCAACCAAGGAGGGACCGACGCCTTGCTCTTCGTCATATTATCTAAAATTTACACCCATCCATTACTTTGAAGACATTGGACATGCTCATCAACGCCTCTCCTGCAATCTTCAGGCGTGGCAGTACCTCAAGGTGAGAAACTTTGTCGATTATGTTGAAAATATACTTCGCTTTGTTGGCACCGGAGGGAAGGCGGGACCAGGTGACGCGAGGCTAGGTGAGGCGAGGCTAGGCTATACTAGGCTAGGCGAGGCTAGGCTATACTAGGCTATACTAGGCTAGGCGAGGCTAGGATAGGCGAGGTGAAATGCAAGTCAGTCCTGGAACATTTTCTTTATAATGTATTCCATGCAGACTACCATTAATTATATATGTGATAGGAGTAAGTGTATTAACAATATGATAATCTGTACCGACTGCATAAATGAACAAACCCTGACTCAAGACAGTGGCTTGAGCCGCTCGCCTGCCTCTCCATGTTCCCCCCTTTCCCCCCTTCCCATTGCCCCCCCTTGTTCTCCCTCCTCCCTTTTCTCCCCCCTTTCCCCCTTAACACCCACGAGCCCCAGACTGCCTCGCCCAGCAATTCTTCATTGCACGTGTGGCTGCAGTGCACGAGTCTGTGTTCCCAGCACGGAGAACAGCACGTATGCTATGTAGGTATTACTATACTTTATGCCATTAAACAGTCGATGGTTATGGCTACCCTCAGCTTGTTGCTCTTACTATTTACAACATTTTCACTGATTACACTACCTGTCGGAAATGAATAATAACACTGCAATACGTCCGTGAATGTGGTACAGTTTTGGACTGTATCTCTTAAGTCAAAATAAACAAACAAACACTATCAATTGTTTTTAGCACGGGCTTTGGTTTCAAGCATGGGATTGGGTGTTGTTGCTACAGAGGATTATTATATTGTCTATATTTCCTCTGTCCAATGACATGCCACCACCAATTGCCAGCACCAGCTGCGCCAATCACAGCTTGCTATATGTAATAGTAGACGTGGCACAGCTAGAAACATAGGTCAGTTGTATCATGGCTACCGTTGACGTTACTTGTCAAGGTTGTGAATTGGATTATTGGCAAATAATCGCAAAATTCCATTCCAAAAACGATTTGGTGTACGACTTTCTGAGGGAACACGGCGTCCTACCAACAGGTGTTCAGTGTCCCCACTGCCACACGCCTTGTAAACTGAGATCTGACAGGCGTGTGTGGTATTGTGGCTCTCATTAAGGTATTGTGAGTTCTGAAATTTTACTTGGTAAATTTGCAATTCAACCAAAAATTAGGTTAGGCTAGGTTAGATTAGGTTACAACAGTGTCTGTGGAGGGGTCCAGGGGGACTGTGCCCCTCTTTTAGGATAGGTTAGGATAAATTAGGTTTGGTTAGGTTAGGTTAGGTTGAAACAGTGTCACAGGGGGGGTCCAGGGGGGGCGCAGCCCCCCCGGTTAGGATTGGTTAGGGTAATTTAGGTTAAATCTGGGGAAATTTCCCAAAATCTAGGGAAATTCCCCTAGATTTTTCAAAGGCCATATATCACGCACATGTGCCTCCCCCCAAAAAAACCCCGATTCCCCAGGCTCCCCCAAGCTTTCTGGGTGGGTGGGTGGGGGGGTAGAGATGTGGAATATTGGCATAAAGTATTAATTTACCGTGTTGTACGTAGGTTTTGTTCATACGCAGGTATGTTGAGGTTGTATCTGGTGGGTTGTATGTTGTTATGCTCGGTAAAGGACCTGAAAAGACTTATCCTCACACATACACACATACACACACACACACACACACACACACACACACACACACACACACACACACACACACACACACACACACACATCCTCGTAATGAAAACAGCAGTAGTACAAATATTCACACAATCATATTTATTAATTCGTATAGCACATTGATATTTTCCTCTTTACCTTAACACTCATGAGCTGTTTAATGTATTCAAAATAATGTTAGTATCAGTGATTGTAATAAGTCTTAAATGGTGTAATTAATTTCCATTCTTTCCCCAACGCAGCCAGCAGTAGCAGCAGGTGCGGGCAGACGCTGGGTGGAGGATTACATGGGGACTGTCGCTAGTAACCCGTCGGTGCCACACTTTTAAGCGTGACACGATGGGCTGAACCCCCACTGAGCCTTTAATGTGACCCTCCAACCAGCGCCTCCACCACCACCACCACCACGACCTCGCTGTTTGAAAGGTTAGTGATGTCCTCTCTCTATTGGTTGTCACGTGACCTGGATGGTGCTGATGGCTGTGCGTTTTCTGTTTTTGTTTAGGGAAGTTTAAAGGATGACTTGTTTAAATATCTAACCTTCAGGTGCTCGTTACGTTGTTGGATCGTACAGCCTTTGTATGTACTGGAGCCTTTGATGCCTATGTAACTTTGATCACGTAATATCACTACGACTATTGAACACATTTTTATACTGGAAAACATCGTAGTTGAGTTGTTTTTTTTTATTAATACATTCACGCGTTGTTTGTTAGGATAGTTTTAGTTTGTTCATTTACTGCAATATTTTTCTGCCCTATTTATTTTCTTTCTCTAACTGAAGGTGGAAAAAAAACTTTCTCTGTGCCACTTCGCAAAAAATAGACTTAAGCTGCGAATCTAAATCTGTTTGTTTTAGCTTTTGAGTTTCCCATGTTGGGGTAGTTTGACATGACCAGTTTGAAGCGAGTGCCCACAGGACTCATCAATCACTAACTAATAAGGATTGGAGGTTATTTTTTTCTCCCTCTATTCGAGATTTGCGTTGTGTCCTTGTACGTGTATGTTGCCGATCCGGTTTGTGTGCCTGTTTCTGTATCTTTTTCTAGTTGGTTAAGCAGACAATCTGTTATATTCTTTGTTTTATCTTTCCCTTTATTACTTGAAATATTTATGTTTAAGTTTCTTTGTCCTCGTTTACCCCAAAAGACAGTAGTTAGGAGGTAGAAAACACACAAAAAAGAAAAAATTCGTTGGTTATTGTACTACTGCTGCTGCTGCTTAGGGAGGAGGGAAGGGGAAGGGAGATCAGAGGACTTTAGAGCAGGTGTGCACGAGGATGAGGCAGGATCATGTATGGCTAATAAGAGACGAGAGAGTGTGTGGGGATTAGGTAAGAGGAGAGCAGTACTGCGCGTGGAGTGGGGAGAGGACAGGAATCAGGTGGTGTGTTAGGTGAGTGTGGTGGAAAGGCAATGAAAACGGGATGAGAGACTAGCCTGTGTGTGTGTGTGTGTGTGTGTGTGTGTGTGTGTGTGTGTGTGTGTGTGTGTGTGTGTGTGTGTGTCTGTGTGTGTGTGTGATCAGGTGTGGGTTGGGACAGGCCAGTGTGAGTTGGGCTGAGAGTTCCGTCAATATTCTGTCAATACAAAAGAATAATGTATCCCTTCCCATACCGATTTCATTGCGCAAGAACACTGTTACATGCGACCATACGTTGTTGTTGACATGTGTAACGCTGTACGTCTTAACCTTATCGATAACACATCAATAGGCAACACATAAACCGTATAAAAGGGGTATGGTCTTTTTATTTACTTTTTTATGTTTTATTAAAGCGATACACAGGTGGTGGGCCCTTACCTGCGCGTTGGTGAATGGGTTATGTTAATGAATGGAGCAGGAGGCAGGCAGGGTAGGATGAAAAGAGCAATGTAGAGGAGCAGGTGTGTGTGTAAGCAGAGGTATTATTAGCTTGGTTGTGGCGGAGGTGTTCGTGTCGGTGCCTGCTATGCAATGCTGGAATTTATTTTATTTTTTTATTATTGATGTGTGTAATTGCTGTAGTTTCTTTTATATACAATTATCATTAACATTATCTTCTATTAATTGTACGCATCAGTCGGTACTCCAACTAACCTGTGTCTCTCATCCATGAATATAATAGGCGTTAAATAGCCTATTAAAAAAGAATGATTGGTAGGAGCTCTTGCCTCAGTACTTACACTCTACAACAAGACTACAAAACTGAGACCCAAATAGTGGTGTGCAAATGTCAGTGAATGTAACCAGCTTGACAAGGGAAAAAAAATAAAGGTGAGCCGAGTGAAATCATGTGTGAGAGGAACCTGGATGTTATAAATATGTGAAACCGAAGTAGAAGTTAAAGGGAGAGGATGCAGTTGTTAGATTTAATTAAAGGTATAATAATCAGGAGAGAGGGTGGCAGTAATTGTTATGAAGATGAACTGTTGGGTAAGAGATAAAAGAGAGATATTTGAGTGATGTGAGTGAGTGGATGTATAAATGTATAGAGAAAGATGGATAATTGTCAGCGTTTAGTGTTCTGGGAGTGAAAGAAGTGAAAAAGAGATAAAATCGTATAAAATTGGACTTAGGAATCTGAGTAAAGAAGGAAGTGATATAAGTGTAAGTGTTGGAGGTAGTGTCAGGGAGGAAGTGATTAGTGTATAGGGAGCGTTAAGTAATTGGAAGTCAGTATTTGTTTGAAGTTAAGAGAAAAAGGATTAATAACAGGAAATACATTAGTCAAAAAATAAATAACCAACATGGATGAGTGAAAATGGTTAATAGAAAGCATTGATATAAATACTGCATGATAGATAGACCGAACAAAGAAAGGGAAATGCAAGTGTGCAGTCTGGTCGTAATGCTGTGATTCAGTTGGTTAGGCAAGTTCCCCTTAATGCTTACCTAAGTCTCCATAAATAAGGCTTAGGAAAACTTACACAGCTGACTCGTAGCGGCGTGAAAAGCAGCAGCAGCGGGGAATGATTGAAACATTTAACCAATGACATGACGAAAATATTGACGGAAACTTCTCGTGGGATAAAGAAAATAACCGTTCAATTGCCGAGCGGAATGAAGATATTTACCCAAGTTTAGTGAGTAGGAAGGAAAGTGGTTTGGTTTGGTGACCCGCGGCGCACTGCAAGGATTGGATCGCTCTCGTCAAGCCATTAAGAAAAATACAACACGCACCTTTGATGGCTGAGTGAAGGGATTATTTGCGTGAGCTTTCCAGGAAATATTTTTTTACGAAGCCTTATTAATATTTTTACACAAGCGTTCTGATTGGCCTACGACACACACACACACACACACACACACACACACACACACACACACACACACACACACACACACACACACACTACTTTGTTTCTCCAATATCTCCTTGTACATTGGGACGGTGTTTGACAGAGAGGTGTGCTTGACAGGTGTGCTTGACAGGTGTGTGGTTGCAGTGGAGGGTCGGTCGTGCTTGGTGTTGCTATTGGTATTGGTATTGGTGTTTGGTGTGAGGTGCAGCTTGGGGGAGGCGTTACGTCACTGTCTAGTCTAAAGAAACACAGACAAAACACGGTCACTACACTCACCATTACCTTCGTCATGCTTGGAATCCGAAACACAGTATAGGAAAGTAATATTTTGAAGGCAATGTAAACTATAACGACATAAAGAACATGTATTGAGTGTAACCACGAGAAATACTGCTGCTCAATAACACGGCAGCAGTTTTCTTGCCTTGTGTTGCAGCTTCAAATAAGTCATAGTAGAACAGCTGTCACCTCGCTGGCTATACTAGGAATTTGTACAGCAGGGGAGCACAACAGCTGTAACAAAAGCGGTAGTTGTGCTGTAGCTGTAGACATGTCTGCTATGCATACTGCTGCTGCTGCTGGTGGCACTCCAATCCAAGGTGCCAGTGTGATGTAGGCGGTGTATGAATAGCCAGAGTAAGCGGTACAACAATAAGTACACACATGCATCACTGGTATGTCGATACAGTTCAGCGTATAGTGGCGTGGTGGTGATGGGTGGCACTGTGGCACTCTGGCAATGGTCCGATCACACGTCATGCCCGCCGCTAAGAATGGTGCCAAGAATGTGTTGGAAATATTTCAGTCAACACTAGAGAATAACTTTGTAATGGATGATGATATACAACTTTTTAGAGTCCTTTTAACCTTTTGTTATGCAATTACTTCCGTGTTTCTGTTTGGTGTTACCTTGAACGTCTTTACCTGTTTATGGATTAATATTTTGGGACCAATAGACAAAACCAGTTGCTTCGATTAGCTTGCTTTCCTATCAATGACAATAAGACCGTGAACAATACTATAACCATACATGTTTTTTGCACAGTATCAAGCTTTTTTCTACTATTACCACCACCACCACCAACCACCAACCACTAACCACTACTACTACCACCACCTACACCACCACACCTAGTAAATCAGAAAGAGTCGTCTCCTACACACCATTTCCTCCCATCAATTTTATCAGCGAAGCACCAGCGAGGTTGAAAGAAAACGTTACACTATCCTAACAAGACAGAGCAGGGCAGGGCAGGGCAGGGCAGGGATTAATGATACTTTGTCCCTACCTGATGTGTTGGGCGCCGTGTGAGGGGGGGAGGAGTACCAGAGTGAAGGCAGCCACGCTATTGTATTAGTTAACACACTGGTCTGTATTGATGTGTTTGTTTTCATCTGTGTATCGAGTTTTTTGTATTGTGACTTTGGTTTATGGAGTTAATAGTACTAAGGAGGAAAGGGGCTAGGTGTTTTATTTATTTATTTGTTTGTTTGTTTGTTTTTTATGTAGTTATTGGGTTGGTTTGTGTTTGTTTGGTTTGTTTGTTTGTTTGTGGTGACTGTTTGTCGAGTCGATTGTGTGTTGGTAGTTGTTGTTGTTTTTGTTTTTTTGTTTGTATTTATTAGCTGCGTTTTTTTAAAATTTATTTATTTATTTATTTTTTTAAGCAATGAATTAATCCCGTTATAAAAAAAAAACAATACCTTTTATTTTTATTTGAATGTATTGTACGATGACGTATATTTGTCTTTAGAATGATTGTTTTTCTTGATTTAATGAGCAGTATTCTTAGCAGCATTTGTTTTGTTACAAGCTCAACGTAGTCCACACTGGCGCTAAAACACACACACACACACACACACACACACACACACACACACACACACACACACACACACACACACACACACACACACACACACACACACACACAATACCTTCACTCCTACCTGCCAAGTTAACAAATATTTACCTTGCTATTCGAATTTTTAGGTTATAATATATAGTTTTCTAATTACGTGTTTCATAAATTCGGATTAACAATTTATTTCCGGTGCTTATAAACTTTTATATGTTTGTTTACGGATGTGTACTCCTGGTAATGTTTAGTTGTGTATGCAGCTTCTGTTCGTTGTAGGAGTAAGGTTAGGTTAGAAGGTAAGGTTAGGAGTAAGACTTGGGTGTGTGGGTAAGTTAGTCCATTAAAAGATAGCTTTCTCGATATGCAATATAGTACTCAGGGTAAAAGTTATCGGAGGGCATTCAAGCTAGATTAAATGTGGTGTATTAATGTATATGGGGGTCATGTGTATAATGAAAGTGCTTTGAGTAAGTTCATAGTATTCGTATGTATAAATTCAGACCTCGCGTGCACTTCTAAGGAATGCTTTTTATTTATTTGTGTGTGTGTGTGTGTGTGTGCTAGTATGTTGTAGAATGTTGTGAGTGTTACCGGTAAAGTCAGGGTATGCAAGGGTAAAGAGAGTAAAAGTTACAGTGGGATTTCAAAGGCAGGTTGAAAAATTGTCTAAAGCAAGGAATGAGAATAATAAATTGTGTGTAAGTGTAATAGATGATGTCATGGCGTGATGGCGTGGACAGGTTGTGTAGGAGAGAGAGAGAGAGAGAGAGAGAGAGAGAGAGAGAGAGAGAGAGAGAGAGAGAGAGAGAGAGAGAGAGAGAGAGAGAGAGAGAGAGAGAGAGAGAATCAATTTCTGGTAATTGTTCTGTCTAATATGTATTGCTCCTCTTCATATCAAGGAGGAAGGAAGGAAGGAAGGCAGGAAGATAGATATATTTAGGTAGCTATCTATCCTTCCCTTCCATCTTCCTTCTCTTCCCTTCCTCGTCTCTTCCTCTTTCTGCCATCCTTCGTCCTCCTTTGAAGCTGGTAGGAAGGAAGAGAGATAAAGTAGGAAATATATAAGGGAGACGAAGGAGAAAAAGACTGAGGAAGGAAAAATGAAGGCAGATAAAGAGTTACAGAAGGAAGAGAAAGAAATTAGGTAGAAGAAAGATAGGAAGGAAGAAAGGAAAAGAAGGAAGAAAAAGATGGGAGGTATAAATTAATAAAAGAAGGTAATAAGAAGTAGGAAGAAGGAAGGAAGGAAGGAAGGAAGGAAGGAAGGAATAAAGGCAGGCAGGAGGTATATCCACATCTAATTAGTGTTGATTTGTGTTCGTTGAGGCTGAACAGACTGTATTGATTTCATCTTTGCTTGCAGTGACGTGTGTGTGTGTGTGTGTGTGTGTGTGTGTGTGTGTGTGTGTGTGTGTGTGTGTGTGTGTGTGTGTGTGTGTCTTATTCTTTCTCATTCTTTCAAAAAATACACACATTAATATCTCTTCTTAATACTCTGTTATTCTGTCTCAACCTCACTCGGTCTTTCTGTAAGTGTTGGAAAGTTTTCCGTGGTGAGGTTCGCGTTCCCGCCTCCTCCCTTGACGTGCCAGGCCGCGCCCCCCCGCCCCCCCAGGAATGCATTACAGAACTACGTAAGCTGGGCAAGAAAAAATACTTGTAAAAACGCAAGAGAAGCACAGCAAACTTATCCATCGCATCACTCAGCTGCATTAAGAGTTTTTCCTCTGGATGTGCTTAACATTATTCGCCTCTTTCCTCCTCCAAGGAATTCCATGTTTACGAGAGGCGATTTTATTTTTCCAAGAATGCACGATGCTTAAGATATAATACGTGGATAATAAAATATACAAGACGAGTAAACTTTATCTATCGTATCGTATCGTATCGTGTTGTCATGACCTTTTATTTGTAAAGAAAACGTGTTTGAAGTATAAATGTTCTGAGCTTCTGGTATGCCTTGTATTTGCGCTTAAAACTGTCGAGTAGCTTTATCAAAACCAACTTTGACTACAAGGCTTTCCAAGGGACACGTTTCTCGGTTGGTGCAAACACTCGCCTCCTTTATATAGTGTTGTCCTAGTGACGTTTTGGTCTCCCTCCGACAACTTGACTGCTTGGGTTCACTATTCAGGACAAAGTGTTGCAGAAACGGAGTGAAGAGAGGAGGTGGAGAAGAGGTGGATGGAAGGAGTGAGAAATAGAACAAGAGAGACAACAAGAGGAGTCGAGGTGAATATAGTAAGAAGAAGAGGATTTGCAAGGAACAGATGGGAATTGAGTGAAGAGGAGAAGGAGGATTACAAAGGATTACACAAGATACCAAACAACAACGAACAGCCACACACCGTTTGGCCCTTGCTAGGCTCTTTGGTTTTCCTACACTATACCACGAACTTTGTATTGATAGTAGTAGTAGTAGTAGTAGTAGTAGTAGTAGTAGTAGTAGTAGTAGTAGTAGTACTAGTAGTGATTTTGCTTCTCCTTTTTGTATCTCTTCCTTCTTATCCTCCATCCTTAACGCCCTCTTTCCTTCGCCTTTCCTTTGCCTTTCCTTAATCCTCCAGCCCTCACATCGTCCTCTACCACCTTCCCTTCGTCTTTGTCTTCCTCCTCTTCGTCCTTGTCGTACTCTTCCTTCTCTGTCCTCTTATTCCTCGTCCTCCTCGTCTTCTTCGTCCTCGTCCCTTATCTTTATCCTCCTCCTCCTTGTCGTCGTCCTTCTTGTCCTCGTCATCCATGTTCTCTTCTTCTCCTCCTCCTCCTCCTCTTCCTCCCTTGGTTTAAAGTGGCTTGCAGTCGCCTTATACTTAGTGCACTTATTCTGCCTTAGTCTTGGATCCCTTTAGCCAGTTTTAAGTAGCTTCAGATTACTTTTACTTTGTACCCTGTTAATAGCTTTTACAATAACCTCACGATGCTTTTATTTTCGTAGTAAATAGAGATTGAATAGATAAAATAAGAATTTGTATGAGTGAAGGTGTTAATAAATAGATTTGTAGATTGGCGAGGGATGAAATAGATCAGAGTTAAGATAAATCAAGGAAATGGTAAATAGATTTGTAGGTGAATAAAGGCGTTTGGAAGGAAAAAATTAACTTCCATCCAATGCAAACTATGATATATCTGTGGATTGATTTTGTAGAGTAACCATGACTACAGCTCATTCCGTAGCTTCTGGTTTTCACGTACTTGTAGAAACTGAACTAATGTAATATTCCAGTGTAGTGTCTGAAGTGGTTTCGTATTTCCTTGAGTTACTTTTTTCTTCAGTTAGTTAGTCAGTAACTTGAGAATTCCCTTAATTTAATGGGATTGAAGGAAATTGTTTACCTTGTCTATTTGGAGCTTGCTATCAACCTCTGTGTTTGTCTCTCTCTCTCTCTCTCTCTCTCTCTCTCTCTCTCTCTCTCTCTCTCTCTCTCTCTCTCTCTCTCTCTCTCTCTCTCTCTCTCTCTCTCTCTCTCTCTCTCTCTCTCTCTCTCTCTCGGGAATGTATATATTGTTAATCGCTGCGTTGGTTTCTCTAACGTTGCCTCGCCCTTTCTTATTAACGAAGAGGTGGAGGAATATTTGATCCGTTTTTGATCGATGGTGACGTTTGCAAAGCTGTTTTTCATAAGGCACTCTGAGGGATGCTGTCTTACCTCTCACACTAATTCGTTTTTTCTTTCTTTCTTTCAGTGTGTGTGTGTGTGTGTGTGTGTGTGTGTGTGTGTGTGTGTGTGTGTGTGTGTGTGTGTGTGTGTGTGCGTGTGTGTGTGTGTGTGTGTGCGCGTGTGCGTATCTGTGAGATTGAAAACTTTTAAAGGTTTATTGAACCAGCAAGCCTGACTAGGGTACGAGATTACAAACAATTAGTTGTTGGTACCGTTATGCATTCAGAGAGAGAGAGAGAGAGAGAGAGAGAGAGAGAGAGAGAGAGAGAGAGAGAGAGAGAGAGAGAGAGAGAGAGAGAGAGAGAGAGAGATCAGTAATATTCTTGTTTTGGAAAATATTATTCACATTATCATAACACAATTTACCGGTTTAATATATTCTAAAGTAATTGCTCTGTACATAAATAATTGCGATTACCTATTACGGCACTTTTACAGGAGATGTGACCTAATGTGTCGTACAGTTATGGGAATGAATATATAATTATCCTACAGCATGCCAGAGACACTCCATTAATGTCTATAGTCTTTATTCATTATAGTGTACAATTTTATTACTCACATCCATATAAAAGGATTGATGAATAATATATAGTGTCTGGATACGTTACATTAGGAGAAGGATCCGAGAGTGTTATCCTAGCGTCGTGTTGAGGAAGAAAATAATAGTACAGTGAATGATATTAATGTTCTTTCACACCATGGATGGTTCTTAAGTATGTGCACGCCGCTTCCCCCTTCCTCCTCCACTCTTCTGTTTTGGTAATGATGACGATGATAATGATGATGGTGATAATGATGACGATGATAATGATGATGGTGATAATGATGACGATGATAATGATGATGGTGATAATGATGACGATGATAATGATGATGGTGATAATGATGATGGTGATAATGATGACGATGATAATGATGATGGTGATAATGATGATGGTGATAATGATGACGATGATAATGATGATGGTGATAATGATGACGGTGATAATGATGATGGTGATAATGATGACGATGATAATGATGATGGTGATAATGATGATGGTGATAATGATGACGATGATAATGATGATGGTGATAATGATGATGGTGATAATGATGACGATGATAATGATGATGGTGATAATGATGACGGTGATAATGATGATGGTGATAATGATGATGGTGACAATGATGATGGTGATAATGATGATGGTGATAATGATGACGATGATAATGATGATGGTGATAATGATGACGGTGATAATGATGACGGTGATAATGATAAAAGTTGTCCTTTTTTACGGTTTATTTACGAGTACTGTTAGGTTATATTCTTGAAGGACATTCTCTCTCTCTCTCTCTCTCTCTCTCTCTCTCTCTCTCTCTCTCTCTCTCTCTCTCTCGCTTTCTCTCGCTTTCTCTCTCTTTCTCATTCTCTTCCTCCCCCTCCTCCTCCTCCTCCTCCTCCTACTTCCTTTGGTGTTTTTTTTATTTTTATTATTGTTGTTTTCCTTCTCCCTGGACACTCACCTTTACCTGACTAATTTATGAAGCCCACATCGCCTACCTTCACTTCCTTCCCTCCTTTCCTCCTTTCCTCCTTCCCTCCTTCCCTCCTTCCCTCCTTCCCTCCCTTCTTCCCATCCCCACCTCAAGGTATTTGCATTTACCTCCTTCCCTCCCTCCCTCCTCCTCCTCCTCCTCCTCCTTCTCCTTCTTCTCCTTCTCCTCCTCCTCCTTCTCCTTCTCGTTCTCATTCTCTTCCCCCTCCTCCTCCTCCTCCTCC
>JAXIVD010001256.1:0-5000 GCA_036785275.1 Cancer borealis | reverse complement strand
GATGAGGAGAGTTAAGGTGAACAGGAACTGACCTCCTTATGGTGTGGTAATCAAAATAAACTCACTGTACCATACAGGGAAATGGTTATGCTTTAGACATAACTATAACCACTTCATATGACAATACAAGATACTGGTTATAATTTAGTCCCCTTTACATTGGATTGGTGAGGGACGCGTGACGTAACAGCCCATCACACCACCGCTAAGTGAATTAACCTTCTGTCTACTGACCTTGTTACTAATGAATATCAAAGTGTGGCAGGCCCGTCCTCACTACGCTTCCTAGAACATCTTGAACTGATATGGCTGTGAATGTTTTTTCCTGGGTTCGTAGCCCCCTAAATTATACCGGCTGGTGTATTATAAAGTATTGAGGAGACGGAGTAGTCGCTCGTCAAGGGAAGAATACAGTATGAGGCTGAGTGTGTGTATAGACGGAAAGAACATGGAAGTGTGTTGGTCGTGGTCCTGGCGTGTGCGTGTTATCCTTGTCACGCGATGCCTTGCAGGACTGTGGGCGGTGATGGTAACGGAAAGTGACGCGAGGGTAAGAATAAAACTTTTTACTTCAGTGTCAGAGGGTCAGTTGCATTAATTAGATTAAAGCCGCTCCTTCTGGCGTCAGGAGGGTAAAGGATGAAATATTTTGTTTTGTGTTGTATACTAATTCAATTGTAGAATGGTAATAGTTCGTGCAATGTTCCAGCACTGCACACAAGCCAGTCATCCGGGTGTGTGTGTGTGTGTGTGTGTGTGTGTGTGTGTGTGTGTGTGTGTGTGTGTGTGTGTGTGTGTGTGTGTGTGTGTGTGTGTGTGTGTGTGTGTTATTCACTGTCACAGTCTGCTGCTGGTCTCTCTCGAGACAGCCGGCCGTCCCCCTATGGAAAGAGCTCAGAGCTCATAGTGACCAATCTTTGGGTTGGACCGAGACCACTCACACACAACACACCGGGACAACGAGGTCACAACCCCTCGACTTACATCCCGTACCTACTCACTGCTAGGTGAACAGAGGCTACACGTGTGTGTGTGTGTGTGTGTGTGTGTGTGTGTGTGTGTGTGTGTGTGTGTGTGTGTGTGTGTGTGTGTGTGTACCTACTCACTGCTAGGTGAACAGAGGCTACACGTGAAAGGAGACTCTCCCAAATATTCTCCATCCGCCCAGGGGATCGAACCCTGGCCCCTCGGTTGTGGGCCGAGTGCGCTAACCACTACGCTAGTGTGTGTGTGTGTGTGTGTGTGTGTGTGTGTGTGTGTGTGTGTGTGTGTGTGTGTGTGTGTGTGTGTGTGTGTGTGTGTGGAGGGGGGGTAGTGGTGTGTGTGGGGGGGGGGAGGGTGGCTCAGTTTTTACATGTCACTGATGTCGTCTTTATTATTTAACTTTGTGTGGGTGTGTGGTTGCGCGCATGCACGCGCGCACACACACACACACACACACACACACACACACACACACACACACACACACACACACACACACACACACACACACACACACACACACACGCATGCACGCACGCACGCACACATGCACACACGCACACACACACACATTGAGGTGGGTGGCGCCGTACTGCCGACAGACAACCTGCATAAGGATGAGATTTTCACGCGTCTTAAGGTCGAGATTGGTGACACTTTCAGGTGACATTTGTGACTTCCTGGCTTAGGCACCACCACCACCACCACCACCACCACCACCACCACCACCACCACCACCACCACCACCACCACCATCACCACCACCACCATCATCATCAGTCAGTGCATGCCTTCCTTCCTTCCTTCCTTCCTTCCTTCCTTCCTTCCTTCCTGGTATTTTCTTTCATGTACAGGTTTACATAAAAAAGTTAAAATAATGACAGTCTAAAAGTTTATAACAGTATATATATATAAAAAAAAACTATTTCCTGACCCTGACCTGATTTTATGATGAAGCCGCACGACAGAGAGAGAGAGAGAGAGAAAGAGAGAGAGAGAGAGGAGAGAGAGAGAGAGAGAGAGAGAGAGAGAGAGAGAGAGAGAGAGAGAGAGAGAGAGAGAGAGAGAGAGAGACTTACCGTCCTTAGTGGAAGCTGTGTTGTTGGCGACGAACACCTTTGTTTGAGTTACTACGCGATGGGGATCTGAAGACAAAAAAAAAGAGAGTGAGAGAGACATCAGTGGCGGGGAGAGGGAGAGGGAGAGAGAAGAGAGAGAGAGAGAGAGAGAGAGAGAGAGAGAGAGAGAGAGAGAGAGAGAGAGAGAGAGAGAGAGAGAGAGAGAGAGAAGAGGAAAAAGCAGAGGGAGAGGGAGAGAGGGAAAAAATGAGGATAGGAAATAAATATGAAGGAAGGGTGAGGGAAGGAAGGAAGGAAGGAGTTAGGGGATGAGGAAGGGGAGGAGAGTAAGGGAAAAGTGGTGTTAGTGAGGAAGAATGGAGATGATGTGAGAGAGAGAGAGAGAGAGAGAGAGAGAGAGAGAGAGAGAGAGAGAGAGAGAGAGAGAGAGAGAGAGAGAGAGAGAGAGAGAGAGAGAGAGAGAAAGAAAAAGAGAGAGCTGAGGGAGAGATTTGCTCAGGTAAAGTAGGAAACAAGGGAGACATAGATCACGGAAATAGACTAGGAGGAGGAGGAGGAGGAGGAGGAGGAGGAGGAGGAGGAGGAGGAGGAGGAGGAGGAGGAGAGGAGGAGAAGAAGATCGAGGACGTAAAGTTAGGGATTGCTAAAACGCGATGAGAGGGATACAGTACTAGGAGAGGTGAGGGAGAACTTGTAGGAGTGAGGGAAGGGAAGAAGAGGACTTGTGGGAGGGAAAGTGGAGGGAAGGGAAGCTGGAGTGAGTGGATGGAGGGAAGGAAGGAGAGAAATATAAAAAAAAGGGATTGTAGGAAGAACGATGGATATGAAGAAGAGGAAGAGAGTGGATTTAAAGGGAGAGGAAAAGGATAATGGAGATAAAGGGAGGGAGAGGAAAGAAGAGGAAGAAGAGGAAGGTAGGTGACCGGAGGATGGAGTGATGGCTAGAAAGGAAGGTTTTGGAGAGTGGAGGAAGAGAGAGGAGAGGAGAGGAGAGGGAGAGAGGTAAGGAGAGAGGGAGAGAAATATCCAATCAAACTACACCAGAGTAAACACGTGACACACACACACACACACACACACACACACACACACACACACACACACACACACACACACACACACACACACACTTGGGTAAAAGCTTCCTCCCTTCGCTAATTCACCTGTCCAAAAAATTAAAAATAGAAAATAAAAGAAATTAATACCTTTTGTTCTCACTTGGAAAATTTTACGTCTGTATAAAGATGAAAAAAATATAGTTCATTCATCCCTAAAAATAACACACAAAACGGACATGAAAAAAATGATTAATGTAAGACTATTTTTCAAAACCAAGATATAAAAAAAATCATTAATATATAAGTGGTTAAAAATGAGAATTTTTGGCGCGAAATAACTAACACTGCCAACTTCAATATATTTTTTTCCCTCCTCCTCCTCCTCCTTCCTCCTCCTCCTCCTCCTCCTCCTCCTCCTCCCTGTGTTTGTGTGTGTGTTTGTTCGTTCGTTCAACCTGCCAGCCATGCAAATGATACTTTTTTTTCAGCTTTCTTTTCTAATAGTTTTTTTTATAAATTTTTTTTGCCGCAAATATGTATTATTATTATTTTTTATATTTGTTTTTTTTTTCTTCTTATTTTTTAACTGAACATGTTTACACGTTTTCTTTTTTGTGTTTTTCTTTTTTTTTTATGTGTTTTCATGTTTTTGTTTGTTTGTTTGCCATGAGCTTGCGAGTATATTGCTGTGTCCTGTTTTTTTTTTATTCTCTCTCTCTCTCTCTCTCTCTCTCTCTCTCTCTCTCTCTCTCTCTCTCTCTCTCTCTCTCTCTCTCTCTCTCTCTCTCTCTCTCTCTCTCTCCTTGACTCCTATATTCGTACATTATATTTTCCTTCCATTTCCCTCCCTGGTCAGTTTTCCTCCACATTTCCTACTTTTAGTCTAATTTTCCCTCACGTTTTCCTCTTACTTCCCTCCACAGTATATGTTCCGTCTAGTTTCCTGGCACTTTATTTTTCCTCCTTTGTTCTACTTTCCTCAGCGTTTTTGCCTCTCTCTCTCTCTCTCTCTCTCTCTCTCTCTCTCTCTCTCTCTCTCTCTCTCTCTCTCTCTCTCTCTCTCTCTCTCTCTCTCTCTCTCTCTTAGCTCCTTTGGTTTATTTGTCACCATTTGTTTCCTCCACCGTATCTCTTTCCTCCGCAGTTTTCCTTCTCTGATTTTCCTCCGTTGTGTATTTTCGTCCTGTAGTTTATTCTTTGTCTTGTTTTCTTCGTTGTCTGTTTCCCCGTCAGAAAAGGTCGCCACAGAGCCGCGTCAGGATTGGAGGAAAGGTGTGGTTATGCCTTTAATCAACAGGTAAATGCAGCAGCGGCAGGGGAAGAGGGCAGGGGAAGAGGGCAGGGGAAGAGGTAGGGGAAGAGGCAGGGGAAGAGGCAGGGGAAGAGGGCAGGGGTTGGCATGGCAAGACTGAGTATGACTTGGTAGGGAAGGGTGACAGGGGAACCAAGAGGCAAGGGAGGTAGAGGAGACTGGCTTGTATCTCTCTCTCTCTCTCTCTCTCTCTCTCTCTCTCTCTCTCTCTCTCTCTCTCTCTCTCTCTCTCTCTCTCTCTCTCTCTCTCTCTCTCTCTCACGCATACGCTCCCCCCCCCCCCCCACACACACTCACACACACACACACACACACACACACACACACACACACACACACACACACACACACACACACACACATGGTCCGCTAGCGTAGTGGTTAGCACACTCGGCTCACAACCGAGGGGCCAGGGTTCGATCCCCTGGGCGGACGGAGAATATTTGGGCGAGTCTCCTTTCACGTGTAGCCTCTGTTCACCTAGCAGTGAGTAGGTACGGGATGTAAGTCGAGGGGTTGTGACCTCGTTGTCCCGGTGTGTTGTGTGTGAGTGGTCTCGGTCCAACC
>JAXIVD010001255.1:87383-94097 GCA_036785275.1 Cancer borealis | reverse complement strand
TACCATAACAGTTAGTTTACCCTCTGTAGTATACTATAATGTTCGCATCACTTTTGTTTTAGTATAGCATCTATTTTAACATAATACAACACTAATCTTGTATGCAACACATCGTTCTTTTAACAGCTACCTTCAGAACACTTTTTTTTTAACTTGCTATATCCTGCTTTTCATCCTTGAGCGCTCACAACCTTATCCCTCTCCAACACTCACCCTCTCTAAAAATACACTTGTAATGAAATAACCTGCATAACGTAACCTAAGAGCAAGGAGTTTGAGGGAGTGACCTTGAGCTGCTGGCGGACTGTCAAAGTGAAGTAAAGAAAAAAAAAATAAATATAATAATCCTTCAAGCGAAACGAAACTAGACTGATCGATATTTTGTGAGGCTTGGTAGATGTCCCTTAATATTTTGTTCATCTGTCTCTATAATCCTCCCCCTTAAAGCGTGTGGAGCAATGGCCTTAATGCACAGACAAACTAATAGTGGAAACCATACCTTCCCTACTGATAACTTGTCTCCGGTGCGCGGCATTACGGGCAAGGACGAGGCACGCACCACACACCTGAAATAGCAGCGTGCAGCAGCGACCCAGTGACCGCCGCCAGGAGCCTAAAGATGGACACTGCCACTGAACAACTGTCACTGTCGCTGCCCGTGTCCCAGGCCTTGGCGGGGGGCGAGACAGCGGCAAGCTCTCCAAGGCGGGACCACAAACACTCGGTACACCAGATGCAGGTGGTAGCAAGGTGTGACGCAGCAGATACTAATGGTTACCTGCTGCCAACTTAGTCACCAAAGGCCATTCGTCTTGGGTGTTGATGGTTCACGGTCACCAACACACGTGAATATTCCCAGAGACCCTGAAGAACCACCGTGTGTCATTTTCGCCTCAACTGTCGCTGTTTTGCCCTTAGTCTATGTCAAAATGCATTTAATTTAGAACGGGAAAGAGTGGAGATAGCAAGTCACGTCTATACCCCCCCGGGCAGGCTAATTAAGGGCTCATCTTGTCTCATAACATGGTCTTGTCACCACTTTATTTCATGTTTACTCGTACGTACACTAGGTATTCCTACGTTGTTACCGCCGCCAGATGGAGAGACAGCTGCTCCTGCTCTCTTCTCTGCCATTTACACTTCACCTTGCAAACCACTACAATAGGTGATTTGCATTGCATTTACATAATTTATATTTTGTTATTATTATATCTAAAGTTATGGTACTCATTAGTAACTGCTCCTGTATCAGCTTAAGTGTGACATGTGACTGATGTGCGGTTTGTTACTTAGTATGGTAGAGGAGGCAGGAACGAGAAGCTTAATATCAGGAGGGTGTAGTGTTCCTTCAGGAGCCTCGTGTTCTGAAGATCCTGATTGTGTTGTATCAAATCACCAGCCACCGAATTATAAATCATGATCAGTGAGATTTTTCTTTTGCTTGTGAGGCTTGTCGATAAGGCATGACATAAATGGTGATGCGTAGATAAAGAGAGAGAGAGAGAGAGAGAGAGAGAGAGAGAGAGAGAGAGAGAGAGAGAGAGAGAGAGAGAGAGAGAGAGAGAGAGAGAGAGAGAGACACACACACACACACACACACACACACACACACACACACACACACACACACACACACACACACACACACACACACACACACACATGCAGGAAGAGCTGTATATGGTAAATACCAATACATTATTCTTTTTTCCTTCTCTATCATTACGTTTTTTCGGGTTGGCGCTAGAGTGGCACCCTTGTTGGTCTGCTGCCCGTGTGGCTGTCTGGGGTGTCTCCCTTCAACAAGTGTTTCACCTTCAGCCCCCAGAGTGTTTCCTGGGCCTGGCTGAGTGTAGGGTGGTGTGGGGCAGGCAAGACGCTGGTGGTGGAGCCCCGACCCCTACACCGCAACAGCTGGTGTTTGGTGTTGGGGAGAGCCTTGCCTTCCGCCCCGCCCACACCTCCTCCCTCCCCCTGCAGTCATCTTTTCCTTAAACGAATGAATTTTTTACACAATTTCCTCTGCTTTCCTTATTGTAAGAGTGTGTGAGTCATAGGAGGAGTGACTCAGTGTCGTGTTGGGCCAAGAAGGCGGTGTCAAGTGTGTGAGGTTACCTGGATGCACCTGTACTTGGAGATAAGTATGTCTTACCTGTGTGGGAGGGTGATGAACGCGGTTGGGTTCTCCCTCACCACGTCTCACCTCTTCCACTCATGGATTATTTTCTTTGCCACAGTCTGAAACCGTGAAAATGTAATCCTGAGCTGCGAGACACGGCGCGCACCTCACCACCACACCGGTAGAGTCGCCACTGACACGACCCGTAGAGGCGCGGCGAGGCGCGGCATCCCCCAGGCAGGTGCCGCCGAGTGCTGCTTCCTCACCACATTCCTAAGGTACAGCCTGTGCATACTAATATATACACACACCATAAGTGTTCTTTGCCAAGTATAACCAACTGATTAGAAAGTAAAATTGCCTTTTATTTCAGTTGAACTAAAGGTTAAATTCTCCGTAGTCAACTCTCGATGACTCCACAGGTGAGTCACTTCTGCGCATGCGTGATGCATCTGACCGTCATGAATGTCACTTCTTGACAGCGATGTGTTTTATCTATTGTTGTGCTTTGGTCGTTATTTGACATATACGTTGCAGGAGCGAATTTAACGCGGCGGTGCTGAGGCAAGGCAAGGTGGTGTTATGACCGACTGCAGCTGTCGTAGCAAATAACGCAAACAAATATTTACATACAGTACATCAATGAATCTAATGTTGTTTGCTATCATACAATTAATTCAATGTCGCTTAACAAGATATATCATTGATGAAGATGCCTTGAGACACTATCCAGTCTTCCTTGATAGGAGATACCTGACGAGTGTTCACAGCACCGATCTCAAACCATTTATACTTGCACTCAAGCTGGGATTCTAGGCTCATATTGACCTGCAACTTCGACCAGGCTATATGCTGCAACTTTTTTTTCTAGCTTCAGAAATTAAAGACCACGTCATTCTAATAGAAGATCATTGTGGATCTTTTTTTTACTCTCATTTACATAAACTGTACTTCCCCTATATGCTAGGTCTTCTACCTTATCTTACTGTTCTTTCATATATGTTTCTTCTGAATCGGTGCATTTCTTTCCACATCGACTTCCATACATACTCTGTCTACACCTCTATTATTTTTTCCATCTCTTCCATGTCTTTCTCATCTCTTTTCATCGCTGCATCTGTTGTACATCATGTTCCTGTTCATTAGGACTTGTGTTACTCTTGTTTTTTACAACTCTTCCACAAGTGTGTCTCTCCATCATTCTGTCACACCTTCGATATTCTTCCTTCATCAGGTGTTCTCAAGGCTCTTTTAATTCATTCCTTATCTCCTCTTATTGTCATATGACCAAAATAATGTGTATTCTCTGTGTTGTCTCTAATATAGTACTTACAACCAAACCATCTCTACTTTGATTTCATTAGCACCGTAATGCTCTCCACCTCTGCACTGTCTCACTTCCTCAATTCGTAAATGTTCTCCAAGTATTATGACGCATTGGACACCTTAATATTTTCATCCTTGCTTTGCGGGAGACTGTAAAGCATAGACAGCTAACATACGCAGTTCAAGGGACGCGGGTAGTGGACACACCAAGATGGATGACAGTTGAAGCTCGTAAGGCGTCACCCATTATACTACAGCATGATAATGACTTGAGCCCTAGCATACAACTCTCTATAGTTACCGTCATATAGTGTTTAAGGTATTTGAACCATCTTTAAAGTAACGTTTGAGATGATATTAGTTCATGCTAAAACTAGGGTAATCAAATGTTTCTTCTGTATTTCAGAAAGTAATACATATATTTATTCTAACAATTTATCCCACATCAGATTACTCATAAGATTATAATTTTATCTTTCCCGTAAACTATGAATGAATCTACCTCAAATAACTCAACAGCAGAATGGCAATATAAGCAAATCGAAACAAAATATATACTGACTATCAAAGAAATACAAACAAAAAATTGGAACACATCACATCATAAAGAAAAGAAACTGAAACTCTTAATTATTCCAAACTAAATATAACAAATATATACAATCCTTTCTCTATCTCAATTCCCAAGTCCAAGTCCAACCACAACAGATAAACAAAACGTTGCCGCGTGTTTTCTCGTCGCCTTTCCATGTGTTTTATCTAACTTCCAAGGGAGATATCACGTGTCCTGTGGTTTGTGGATGTCAAATATACAGTGAAGGTATGTATGTAAGAGAGAAACGCTGCACATTGTACTTGACTACCACGTAATAGTCTCTTAATAAGGAGTCTTGTGCTAACTCTTTCCCGGCTAATAATCACGGTGTACAATTAGTATTATTTCACGAGCATTTGTTTGTTTGATAAATTAATTGGTTATATATGATGTATAATCTTTATAATCAGTACTTATTGTATCTGTCTTTCAGGTGTCAAATGTAATGCAACATACATAAAGAATGAATGATAAAGCAGAATGGAATACTTATAATATAATAAAAAAAGGTACGTGGATCTACATTAAGGAGGATGTAGGAAAGGGGATAATATGGAGATAACATTAGCGTCTTCGGTAATTCTGGATAATAAGTCCGCCACCCCGATTCCCCACCAACCCCCCCTATCCCTTCAAACAAGCTTGGGGGATCCTGGGGAATCGGGGGTTTTGGGGGAAGGATGAAAAATAAGCGAAATATGAGCCTTCAAAATTTGAAAAAATTGAAAAAATTGAAAACATTTCCTAACCTAACCTAATCTAGCAGGGGAGGACGCACCCCCCCTGCTAACCTAACCTAACCTAACCATAAACTAATCTAACCTAACCTAACCTAACCTAACCTAACCTAACCTAACCATAACCTAACCTAACCTAACCATAACCTAACCTAACCTAACCTAACATAGCAGAAGAGGCTGCGCCCTCCCTGGAACCCCTGCTAGGACATTAACCTAACCTAACAAAGGACCTCCAAAATTATACTTTTATGACTTACCGGTGTGGTGTGGTTATTGTTAAAGCGATGGAGGTGGGTAGAGTTTAGCGGCTTCATTCAGAAAGACGTGAAGTTTCTTTTTAGGCACTAAACCATGTCTCATTAACAGTTTGAGTAACCCTTCACAGTCCTTGAAATATGTTCCACAAAAATCACCATAGGACAAATAACATCCTTCACAGGAAACGGGAAGATGTTCGTCACGTCTTACTGCGTTGATAGCCATATCAACAACTGACATGAGCCTGTATAGGAACACCTGACCTGTCCCTAAAACAAATGAAAAGCGTAACTGAACCTAGCGTGGAAAGATCTACCGTATTTTACGGCTTACAAGATGCTGCATCTTGGAAGACGCACCCTAATATTGGAGAGAAATTTTGAGAAAAAAAAAAAAGTCATTCTCACACAAAAACAGCTTCACCATATCCATGAATTTATGTAACCTTTTCTTAAACTATCTATTGTCTCAGCACTCACCACAAATATGCTGGAGCACTCACCACAAATGTGCAACTAGGTAATTACAACTACCGTTGGTTCGGGATTTGTTGGGGCCGCGTAGGCTGTGGTACCACATCAGTCCCTGACATAAGATTTTGTTTACATTCATCACTCGTCCGATCTTGTCCGTATGGCGATACTAGTTGGTGGTTAGTAAATAGACTATACATCTTTCATTGTCCAAGGGTGGTTTTATTTTCATAAAAGTGAATTAAAAATATTTAAAAATATGTACATAAAAATATTAAAGTCAAAGAAATTTCATTCATTGTCAAACCCCAAGAACTCATCACTGCTGGATGGGGCTTATGGCTTGGGTCCAGGAAGGTTTATGGTATTGGAAATACTTGTAACAAGTAAGTACTGAGGTTATATCATATAAAAGGCTGAATTGAATAGTTACTTAATTTAACCTCATAATGTAATGACATCATACAAATCCACGTCCCTATCGGGCGAGCCAATACAACAACATTCGTCTTGGAAGACGCACACGTATTTTACATGGTATTTTTTTTAGAAAAAAAAGTGCGTCTTGTAAGCCGTAAAATACGGTAATTGGTAGCGGCAAGAATGGCAGTGACGAGTGGCAGCGTGATTGGACGGTTCAGTTCTATAGATATCATGAAATCCTTTTATGCCGTTACCCACAAATCTCAGTCATAAACAAAAGATAAACATTTCAATGTTTAGTTTTGACTGGTGTAGAGCTTGCTGGACTTAGGGCCGATTTCACAAGTCGTCTGGTAACGCGCTTAACAACACGCCTTACCAATCTGGTAAGAGGCATCACCAATACCTCGATCCGATTTCACAGTCGTTGTTTTGTTGGTATCGGCAATCCCCAACCTGGTGTCGATCAAAAACTCTGATTTGGTAATGTTGGTATGCCGGAGCAGCGGGAAATGTAAACATTGCATCAGCTGAGTGGAAGACACTCAAGACAGGCGACAAAATAAAAATGAGCACTCCACGAGAGAAGGCAACACCACTCACTTATGAGAACAAGATTACTCTTGTAGGCCTCATTAGAGAAAATGAAGCAGTGCTGTGGTTACTATGTGTGGCAAAGTTGTTGAATATATTGATGCAACAAAACACTAAACACACACACACATAGTATTTTTTTCAAGGGCAATGAAATTTTTTTATTTTCTTTGTAACAAAGGAAGC
>JAXIVD010001255.1:74883-84883 GCA_036785275.1 Cancer borealis | reverse complement strand
CAGGGTTAGGTTAGGATAGGTTGAGGTTAGTATTAGGTTATTTTAGCTTAGAGCCTTAAAATTATTAGGCTAACCTTGTCTCCATTTTTTCTTACAGACTAAACTTATTTCCATTTTACCCAGGAAAGGTTCTTACAGTCAGTAGTTAGGATAGAACAAGAAGTAATGGATTGAGATTGGAAAACTGTAGATTTAGAAAAAAAATAGTCAGAAGTTGGTTTACAAATAGGGTGGTGGATGATTGGAACAGACTCAGTTTTAAAAGAAGACTAGACGGCTTTATGGGTACAAGCTAGAAAAACTTAGATTCAGGACAGACATAGGTAGATATTGGTTCATTAACAGAGTCGTGAACGATTGGAATAGGCTGGGTAGACACGTAGTAAGTGCTGAGTCAATAAGTAGCTTTAAAAGACTGTTGGATGAGAGTATGGATAGGGATGACAGGTGGGATGGCTAAATATTGGATTATTCCAAGGGTGGAGGACAAGGAACTGCTTCGTGTAGGTCATTAACTGGCCTCTTGCAGTCTCCTCATTTCTTATGTTCTTATGTTCCAAGAAGGCCATGCAGTGCCGAGACAGTGAACGTCTACCAAACTCCATTTTGATTATGATCATCATTATGGTTTGACTGATAAAGTGTTGTGTACAACAAATGTTCTGTCAGTGGTTTGATCTGTGGCTGCAACACTCATCACTGCCCTTTAGACCAATTTGTTAGTGTTTTAAAAACATGAGGCATTAATGCAGAACTCATTAACTCCTAAAGTCTTGGTGGATTTAGGTAAAAAAGGCTAAATGGAATGCATGAAAACGTCAATGGAACTGGAAATTTAGGAATTGAGTTTATTTGAGATATATTAAAAATTTTATTTATCATTATCCATTTTTTCTGTTTAACACAATGCATTATTTATTTTTCAGGAAAACCAAGGATGCTGCTTTAGTATTTGTGAAGAAGACACTTCTCCATTTTCAAGATGAAGGGATTGACTGTGGAGCAGATCAGTGCTGACCGCGTCACTTTCCTGGCGCAGCAGTACTGGTCACCAGACACCAAGGAAACACACCTGCCATATGACCCCCAAGTAATAAGTGATATATATGCAAGTGAGGTGAGAGCAACAGATTTCAGCACTCGTCGCATTGTGGTCCTGGAGCTGAGTCAGTACCTTGAGAACTATGTGTGGCCAAACTATTCTGAAAATGCCAGTCCAGTACATCTCATGTCTGTCATTATTTTGGTCAATGAAAAGTTTCGTGAGCGTGTCCCAGCTTGGGAATCTTTCGTGAAGCATCCAGCACCTTTTGCAGGCTTTCTGAGACACTTAATGAAGGCATGTTTAGATACAAGTAACACATTTTCTCAGAAAGAACAGACTCATATGATTGTGTTCCTCAACCATTTGTACAACAGCATTGAGACTGACCTCATACGTGATGGTATCAGCCACACTGTGTCCTACAACATTCTTGAGTGTCTTTCTGAAGGTCAGCTTCAGAATGTCTTGAAGGAGTTCCCTAATTGGGCTAAAGCATTGAAACGGACTGCACGTCACAGAAAAAAATTAAGTGGTGTTGAATTGGAAAATTTCAACTTTGATACAGAATTTCTGTACTCCATGATGCAACAGTTTTTGAAGAAATTGTCTACTATTTCCTTGGAAGACAAGGATCTGAATCGAGATGTTGTACATTACTGTGAAAGATTCCTTGAATTAATGATTGACCTTGAATCTCAGCTTCCTACAAGAAGGTTCTTTAATACACTCTTGCGTTCATGTAATTTTCTTGTGAAGTGTCATTTATCTCCACTAGCTACGAAAGAGGAGGGCAAGCTTTTTTCACAGCTGTTGCACATCCTAAAAGTATTTGCACAGTTTGAAATAAATGATAACACAGGGCAACCTCTCTCTGATTTAGATGTGATGAAAATTCATTATAACCAAGTCAAGGAAGTTCAGAGCATTACCTTTAAAAACTTTCCAGAATTAACTCAGTTCAGTTTTTCAAGTATAGCAGCAGTTGATGACTCAGAAGCATTGAGGCATTACATCGATCAGATTAATGATTCAGATGTCCTAAGATTATGTCAGCTGCTTAATGTTTTACCAAGAGAAGATGACAATGTGACAGACAGGAAATATATGACTGAAGTGATTCTTTGGAAGTACCAGAGGCGTATCTCACAGCTAGAGGCAATTAATCGTATGCCTCTTTACCCAACAGAGCAGATAATTTGGGATGATAATATTGTTCCTTCAGAGTACTTTTCTGGTGATGCATGCTTGGCTTTACCAAAATTAAATCTGCAGTTTCTAACTCTGCATGATTATTTATTAAGAAATTTTGATCTGTTCAGACTCGAGTCAACTTATGAGATACGACAGGATATAGAGGATATAGTAATGAGGCTAAATCCATGGTTAACTGAGAGTAACCAGGTAATTTTCAGAGGCTGGGCTCGTATGGCACAACCAATAAGCACTTTTGCTGTATGTGAGGTGGCAAAGCCTAATGTAGGTGAGGACAAACCATCACGTGTGAGAGCTGATATTACTGTTAACTTGAGTGTCAGGAGGGAAATAAAAAATGAATGGGAAGCCTTAAGAAAGCATGATGTTTGCTTGCTTATGTCAGTAATCTCTCCCAAGGAGTTACCCAATCCCCAGGGACACTTTCCAAATGAATGGGGGATCAGGTACATTCGGGGATGTGAGGTTGAGGGGATGTTAGATGAGAATGGCCGGGTCATAGAGGAAGGACCTGAACCTAAGCCTGAACTGAAAGGTGAAACTAGAACATTCAGGGTCTGGTTGGATTGTAATCAGTACAAAATTGACATGGATAATATCAAGTCTAATAATGGAGGTGAAGATGTTTATGAAACTTTCAACATTCTAATGAGGCGGAAACCTAAAGAAAATAACTTTAAGGCTGTGTTGGAAACTATCCGAGACCTGATGAATACCAAGTGTGTGGTGCCTGACTGGCTGCTAGACATCATCCTTGGATATGGTGATCCTGGAGCTGCCCATTACTCTCACAGAGAGAATGCTTTGAGTACCTTAGATTTCAATGACACTTTTCTGAATTTTGAACACTTGAAAAAGAGTTTTCCAAGTCACACTATTGATCACAATCCTAAATTAACATTGCAGCCACCTTTTAAATTAACATTTGAGGACCAGAAGTCAGTCAAGCGACCAGCTGGAGAGGAAGAAAATAAAGTAACCAAAAGTATAGTTGTAGAGCCCTATGTTGTCCCTAGCCGAGGCCCATACCCTTACACAGTGCCCCGCAAGAACAGGGTCCAGTTTACACCTACACAGGTAGAAGCCATTCGTTCAGGAATGCAGCCTGGCCTCACCATGGTTGTTGGACCTCCAGGAACAGGCAAAACAGATGTTGCTGTTCAAATTATATCAAATATATACCACAATAACCCAGCTGAACGTACTCTTGTTGTCACACACTCCAATCAGGCCTTGAATCAGCTTTTTGAGAAAGTTATAGCACTTGATGTTGATGAACGGCATCTTCTGCGTCTTGGTCATGGTGAAGAAGCTCTTGAAACTGAAAAGGACTTCAGTAGGTATGGCCGTGTCAACTATGTCCTCAGCAAGAGGCTTGAGCTCCTTGAAGAAGTGACCCGTCTCAAGGAGTCCCTTGGAGTGGCAGGAGAGATGGGTGCTTCATGTGAAACAGCTGGCTATTTCTTCCTTCAGCATGTGTTAGCACGCTGGGAGTGTTACATGAGTCAGATTACTGCCACTTCGGGCAAACCTGTCAATGTGGAACAAATATCAGACTTGTTTCCATTCCATGTGTTCTTCAGTAATGCACCCCAACCTTTGTTTAAAGGAAAAAGCTATGAGGAAGACATGGAAATTGCATCAGGTTGCTTCAGGTATTTAGAAAATATATTCACACAATTGAAGGAATTTCGTGCATTTGAGATGTTGAGAAGTGGTCTTGATCGTACAAGGTACCTGCTAGTTAAAGAAGCCAAAATTATTGCAATGACTTGTACTCATGCAGCTCTCAAGCGTCGAGAACTTGTGGACTTAGGGTTTCAGTTTGACAACATCTTGATGGAGGAGAGTGCACAGATATTAGAAATTGAAACATTCATCCCATTGCTTTTGCAAAATCCTGAAGATGGACGAAATCGACTTAAACGTTGGGTGATGATTGGAGACCATCATCAGTTGCCTCCTGTCATAAAGAACATGGCATTCCAAAAGTACAGCAACTGTGAGCAAAGTTTGTTTACAAGATTTGTGAGGCTTGGTGTTCCCACAGTTGAACTAGATGCTCAAGGGCGAGCCCGGCCATCTATATGTGCACTCTATAATTGGAGATATAATAACCTGGGTGACCTTCCTCATGTAATATCTTGGCCTGAGTTTAGAACTGCAAATGCTGGACTGTATTATGAATATCAGTTGATTAATGTAGACGATCTGGAAGGTCGTGGAGAGTCAGAACCACGTAAATACTTCTACCAAAATTTAGCTGAGGCAGAATATGTTGTACACTTATATATGTACATGCGCCTTCTTGGATGCCCCTCCTCAAAAATATCTCTGTTAACCACGTACAATGGTCAGAAAGAATTGTTGCGTGATGTAGTGGAGCAGAGGTGTGCTCGTAACCCTTTGTTTGGCCGTCCTCACAAGATCAGTACTGTTGACAAGTATCAGGGACAACAGAATGACTATATCTTGTTATCACTAGTGCGAACTAAAGCTGTAGGGCACTTACGGGATGTGAGGCGTCTTGTAGTTGCCATGTCTAGAGCCCGGCTGGGTCTTTATATTTTTGCTCGTGTCTCTCTGTTTAAAAACTGCTACGAATTGCAACCAGCATTTTCCATCTTGACAAAAAAACCACTACAACTACACCTGGCACCTTGGGAACGCTGGCCCACACAGCGACCTCATTCTCGAGTGTTACAAGAGAAACCTGTTGAAGTGGCAGATGTGACTCACATGAGCAGCTTAGTGCACCAGCTGTACTCTGAGGTGTGTGCCAACATTCAGGCTGTTGCTAGTTTTGGGGAGGCTCCTGGATCAATGGCCATCCATGAGCTGCCTCCAGATACTGGTGCAAAGTATGATTCAGATGAAGAAGCTGCAGTCAAAGAGGAAGAAACAGCTATGCTCATAGTTAATGAAATTGAAAATAAATAAGTTTACATTGGTGAGACTTGAGGTATTTTGATAAAGAAACTTGATAGATATATAAGTTGGCCATTAAGTACACAGCTATTTTGAAAGACATTGCAAAATTATTATTTCAAATTACTGGTATAAATTTTTGTTATTATAATTCTAGTAATAAGTAAATGTTGAAGTTACTTGATATTAAGCATGTACATATTTGATAACAATACATGAAGTCTAAGCTTGATTAAGGTTATGATAAGTGTTTTTTTATATGTGGAATAAGTGCTGTAGGATGGAATGAATTTCATTTAGCTTTGGAAAACATGAATAAAGACTAATTACTAATTGAAATTGGTCTCGGTGTCAAAATGTAAATAATTTTTTATTATATAGATATTTCTTGGGATTCATGTTTGTATATTCATGAAAGTGAAAGTGTGATTTTGAGAGCAATATATTTTGTTAATTGTCTTCTGTAATGAAAATGAATTTTGAAAATCAATAGTTTTTTATATGCATGCTAAGCCTGATACAGGTTTGCTGGAGATGTAATTTTTATTTTATCACTAGCAGAGTACCCGGCGTTACCCGGAAAGACACAAATACTTCCCACTCTCAGTGTGCGTTCTCTCGTGGCGGAAGCATCTCTGCATCCATTTGCGCTTTTCATTGCTTTAATTCTGCGTAGAAAACCATGTTAATTGATTTTTATATTGATATTTTGTGGGTGTGGAACAGATTAACTGGAATTCTATTATTTTTAATGGGGAAATTTGTTTCGAGATAAGAGATTTTCGGGATACGAGCTACGTTATGGAACTAATTAAATTCGTAACCTGAGGTACCACTGTAGTTCATGGTAAACACATGGTTGGATTCAACCTAACCTCTTTTCTGACTTGTCAACACGCCCCAGAACTGTTATTCAACAGCATATTTCTAGTGACCTTACTTATTATGTTCATGCCATACAAGCATCTTACATTCATATAACAAAGTTCACTACCAGGATATCCATGAAGATTTTTTGCTTCCTACACATGTAAATGTGGTTGAATGGTAGTGTGGACAACCTACTGGATCCTTCTCAAACTGATGCCTTTTGATGAAGCACTTACTTTACCTTACAAAGGATATCAGATTTGATTAGGATCCTTAATTCAGTCTAATGACCCTTTAAGCTATTATGGTCAATTCATTTAAGATTTATTGATTACAGTACTTGTTTACAAGAAAAAAAAAGAATAGTCCATCAAATTCATTAGATGAAATTCATATGTCTGTTGGACAATTCTTTGTGTTGCCTTATTCTTAATCTTACTTAAATATTAATGTTCTAATTACTCCCAATTTTTTCAGTTTCTCTACAAGTGATCTGCATTATTTTGAGTATTAACTTTTATATTACAAGGTCAAGACTGAAACCTAGATTAACTTCCAAAATCAGAAGTTGTGCTCCAAATCAACCTTTCAGGTGAGCATTATTCAGTAGTGGGTAGATAGTGATATGTTGGACATAAATGGTAGAGTGAATAATGGGTTCAGTAGTCTTGGTCTAGTTAAACTGTTTGAATATGCCAAAAAACAAATGTAGACCACCATGGCACCATGGCTGTTTTAATGGCTTGAGTCATGTTTGTTTATGTGTATGTATGTATGGGTGTGTGTATGATTAAAAGTTGATGAAATAATACCCCTGAACCAGACAACTGTAGACCATATAGTTATGCTAGGGTTAACAAGCGCTATCCCTCTCACCAAGAAGCTGCTGTCAGACAGAATCAAACTTGCATCCTTTAGGCCTTAAGCTGAGTGCTGTGCCATAGAGCCACCTAGCCAGTATGTGTGTGTGCGCGCCTTGTCTTGGCTACCGCCCTTAAGGATGTCAACCTAGTATAGAGATAGATCGTATTAGGTGACAAAAAGTAGCTAAATGAGCAAAAAAGTTGAATCTTTTGTGTGCCAGGGCATGAAGTATAATTATTCCCTTTTGTATTTCAGTAACTATTGAATTTTCCCTCCGTTTCCAAGTCCATTGCCAAGGCTGCAAAGCCTTGGACTTCAGTCTCTGGTCCAACCAATTTTTGCTTGGCCTTTTTTTTCTAGCTTGATTTCCCCTTGCTTCATCTATCTTTTCTTCTTAATCTCTCACTATCCCCTTCTTTCCTAAAGTGTAAGAGCTGTGCTGAGAGGATGAAAGGCTAACAACAAGTTCAGTCATGAACGGCCTGAGGGTGCCATGGGCAGGGCCGTTTCTAGGCACAGGCGATCCAGGTGGCCACCTGGGGCGCCATCTGCTGGGGGGGGGTCGGGGGGCGCCAAATTGCTGTCAAAACGGTGTTGTTACTGAATGTAGGGAAAATCCACTGAGGGGGGGCGGGGGGGGCACCTTTGTATGTTCTCGCCTAGGGCGCCAGAAATGCCAGGACCGCCACTGGCCATGGGCACAGTATACCCTCCCTTTGCCATTGCCCTTACTCTCCATGTGGGTTATGGGGAGCAGACCAGTTGTATCCCCTACTTACACTTGGCTCACCATGGCCAATTATGAAAATTTGAAACGAACAGGTGCATTGGGGAATGCACCTCAAAAAATTCATGATTGTATCTTGATGGTGTCCATAACCTTATGCTTAAATCCCTACCACCATTATCCTTAGCTTGTCATCCCTTTCCTCAAACCTAAGAAGTCCGGTAATCTCCCACTAGATTATTAGCCTATTGCTTTGACCAACTGCTTATGTAAACTATTGGAAAGAATGGTAAATGCACGTCTTATGTTGCTCTTAGAATAAAATTTTTGTTATCTCATCTTCACAATTTGGATTCTGACAAACTAGAAGTACTACAGACCCACTAGCACATCTAGAAACTTACATACTTACACCTTTTGCCCATAAACAGCCAGTTCTCGTAGTATTCTTCAATTTAGAAATAAAACTTACTATACTACTTGGAGATGTCATATGTCCATCAGCTATCCTTCCTCAAAATAACTGGTAACATAGGTGTATTTATCCAATCTTTCCTTATTAATTGAACCTTCATATCCAAGTTGCCTCATCTGTCTCTTCCTCTTACACTCAATATGAAGATGTCCCTCAAGGATGTGTTCATAGCACCACCCTATTGCCATAAATAAAATTATATCTTTATTGCCAATAGGTGTAAGATCATCTCTATGTAGATGATCTTGCCATCTATACCTCTGGGTCCTCCTCTTCAACACTCCAATAATATCAAGCATTTCTTCTTGGGCCACTAATCCTGGCTTCAAATTTTCAGCTACTAAATCCTAATAAATTTTCTTCACCCCCTCCCACACAGTAACTGCTTCCCTCAATGAAACAATAAGAATCTCATTCCTCAATTATATTCCTAGGCTTCATTTTCGACCATAGACTTATCTGAATAAACACATTGCAACCATAAAACTAAAAGCTCATCGATGGCTCCTACTTCTAAAAACTCTCCTATATGTCTTAGGGTGCGGATAGAAAAACACTTCTCCATCTACATGTTTCCTTGATACTCTCCACTCTTGTTTATGGATGTCATATATACTTTTCAGCTTCTGCCACTCTTAAACTCACGACCTAATCCATCACTTAGGATTACGCCTCGCTCTCGGTGCCTTTCCATCTTTCCCAGTGGAAAGCCTGTACTCAGAATCAGGCTTACTATCACTTTCCCAATGCCGCATCCTCCTTTCTCTGTAAAGTTTTGTCAGACTACACCATTTTTTCACCTCTAAGATCACTATTCCACAAGCTCTTCAAAGTAGTTTATCCTCCCATCCATGACTACCAAGACCACATTCTGTCCCTATGCACTCCCTTCTCTCTCAATCCCCCTTTCTTGATTTAAATGTCCTACCTTTCCATACCTATTCTTTTCCACCATGGATTATACCCACTCTCTTAATTTGCTCTTCTGCCCTTCCTAATTCTTCCAAGTCTGATACACCAACTTACATCTTACAAACCCTTTTTCTTGAACACTTTACTACTCATAATAATTGCACCTCAGATTATACTGATGGCTCTAAATCCCAATATGGCTCTGGTTTTGCCGTTTGTTCCCCTACCAACATTTCCAGTTCCAACTACCTGTCCATGGTCCTTATGACTGAGCTATACGCTATTCTCTTTACCTTGAGAAAGCTTCTTTCTTACCTATCTTCATCCTGTGTAATTTTCACTGATTTTCAAAAATCCCTCTCCCTTCTATGCTCCCTCTATACTATTCACTCTTCAGTTTGTGAAATCTAAGAGTAGCTTTTTCGCCTCTTATGTTCATAAAAAGTGTGTTTTTCTTGGGTTCCGAGCCATGCTGGTGTTACTGGCAATGGACGTGTTGACTCACTGGCCCATTCTGCTGCTATATTAGGATGCCATACTTTTATTAAAGTCTCAACCTATGATTATTTCCATTCTTTTAGCTCCTTTCTGTTCAGCCATTGGCAATCCTTCCAGTTTCACCTCGCAAATAATAAACTTTGTGCAGTTAAACCATCCGTTTCTCCTTGGCCAGACCCATATCACAAGAATAGACGATGGTAGACTGCACTTACACAAATACATATTGGCCACACTAACTTCATTTACTCTTATCTTATGACACACTCTCCACCAACCCTTTGCATGACTTGTAATATCCCCCTCTGTACCTCGCATTGTTTTTCTGTCCTTGTTACACTACTGCATGAGCTACAGCTTTCCCTTTCTTAACTAATCTATCTTGATATTCTTAGAATCACATTTCCATTTAGACAACATAATTTCCTTCCTACACATCCTTCATTTGATCTAACTAATCATTTGACTA
>JAXIVD010001255.1:62383-69883 GCA_036785275.1 Cancer borealis | reverse complement strand
CAGAAACTTCTTGGAGACTTCTTAAAGTTACAACACGTGTTTTTTGTTGACCCTCACAAGGTAAAGCTATATCTTTTCTAGTCTTTTCATCTGAAGAATGCAGTTTGGTCTTAGCTTCTGAAATACTACAAACATTTGCATGATTTCCTTGCAGTTTAGGTTTCAAATCTGGCTCATTTTGACATGAGACACCTTCTTTTGCTTCAACACTGCTAGTTGCCATGTCATGTGTGTCTACTAAAGATTCATCACTAGCTGTGTGATGAAATCTACGTCTGTTCTGCAAGAGTTTTTGCAACTGGCCTCTCCGACGCAACTTCCGGGGTTTGCTGGCACCACTGTCACCATTGATACTTTCTGTGTCAGTTTCAATGCCTGACTCTTCTGTTTCAAGTAATCTCTGGTGATGCTGAGGTGATGTATATGAATTGAATATATCTCCACTTAAACTCAAAGCTCCTAAAGTGCCAAATGATGCTTCTGAAGAACTCATGTCAACCAGAGGATGAATACCGTAGCTTGATACAGATGTAGCAAGACTGCAGTAACCTAAGCTATTCATGGATATGTATGACTGGCTGGAATAAGGTCTGGCTATTGTCTGGTGCCTGATGAGTTCATATTTTCTTCTTACTGTCCAGCCTCTGAAGTACCTTTGGATTATCACAGTTGCTTTACATAATTTCTGATATTTCTGGTGGACAATGAACCTCCTCATGTATTTCTGGATTACTACACAGGCACATTTCATTTTGCTGTATCTGTTCTTTGCTAACCATGTCCTTATATGTTTTTGGAACACGAGGGATGCCTCTTTCAGTAGTGTGAACCGTTTCCAACACTTGTGTCTTTTCCAACCTGTAACATGAAAAAAATAGTTGGCTCTGAATTTAGATTAATCAAACAATACCTAAATTTTTTTATCTAACTGGTTTAGGTCTATTTTCCTAGAATACACATTAAAAAAAGGCTGTTACATTGAAATTAGCAATCTATATAAAATTTTGTAAATAATGAAACTAAGGAAAAAAATTTGCCCAATGTTATGTATTCTATATTGTTTCTGAAGGTTCTCCATGGAAATATTTCTGACAAAAGTACTGATTTATGCCTTTTCAAGTATCGGCAATAATACAACAAACTCGAATTACATTTTTGCAAACAAGTGGCAGCCTGGTTCCTCTTCCTGTGACGCACTTTCTCCAAGAAATGAAGAGCACTTTCCGAGAGGAAGACTCGTGTGTGGCCAAACCTGTTGTCAAATAAAAAAAAAAAAAAAAAAAAAAAAAAGCATTTATTTTTGTTATAAATTGGAAATATCATTACAACATTTGATAGACCTAATTAAACTCTAAAAAAAACTGTCATTTTGAATATTTGTTCTAAGGCTAATAATTACGTAGTAAAATGAAACCATATCCTTTTTCCAGAAACATAACTTTCCTCCCCATTTTCTAGAAAGCTATTAGAGATGTTGGAAATATCATTGCAACATCTGATAGACCTAATTAAACTCTACAACTGTCATTATGAATGTTTGTTCTAAGACTAATAATTACGCAGTAAAAGGAAACCGTATTTTTTTCTGTTTTCCAAAACATGACTTTCTTCCTCATTTTCTCAAAAGTTATTAGAGATGTTGGAAATATCATTGCAGCATCTGATAGACCTAATTAAACTCTACAAATGTCAATATGAAAATTTGTTCTAAGACTAATAATTACGCAGTAAATTGAACCAGCATCTTTTTTTTTTTTTCCAAAACATGACTATCTTCCTTATTTTCTCGAAAGCTATTAGATATTGGAAATATCATTATGAACATTTGTTCTATGACTAATAATTACGCAGTAAAATGAAACTATCTTTTTTCCAAAAAATAACTTTCTTCCTCATTTTCTCAAAAGCTATTAGAGATATTGGAAAGATCATTGCAGCATCTGATAGACCTAATTAAACTCTACAACTGTCATAATGAATATTTGTTCTAAGACTAATAATTATGCAGTAAAATGAAACCGCATCTTTTTTCCATAATATAACTTTCTTCCTCATTTTCTCGAAAGCTATTAGAGATATTGGAAATATCATTGCAGCATCTGATAGACCTAGTTAATCTCTACAATTGTCGTTAAAAAATATCTGTTCTAAGACTAATAATTACTCAGTAATTAATTAATTATTAATTTTATAAAAAATTTCCATATTATCATTATACCCCTACAACATGTTGCTGTATTGTTAAATAATTTTTCACATATATTTTGGGAAATAATATAACCATATTGGAATAAAAATTTGAATTATTTGCTAAAAAAATTGCTTTGTTAAGCTCCGTTGGGGAGGTCCCCCAGCTCCCAAGCCTGCGTTACCAAAGGTTCTAATTTCTAGTATCGATACAAACAAACAACACCACGAAAGACGACTGTGAAATCAGATTTGTTGATGGTGGTGGAGATCACTGCTCATTGGCAACGATCACAACTATAGGAAACAACTATGAAATCAGCCCCTAGAACACAACAGCCAATCAACAGCCAAGAAAACAATACTGACGCTCTGATTGGCTATTCTATCGTGATGCGCAAGATTTAAACTCATAAATACCGTATTTTAAGGCTTACAAGACGCTGCATCTTAGAAGACGCACCCTAATATTGGAGAGAAATTTTGAGAACAAAATTAAGTCATTCTCACACAAAAACAGCTTCACCATATCCATGAATTTATGTAACCTTTTCTTAAACTATCTATTGTCTCAGCACTCACCACAAGTTTGGTGGAGCATTCACCACAAATGTACAACTAGGTAATTACAACTACTGTTGGTAAATACACACACACTGAAACAGTTGTTGTTGTTGTGGTTGGGGATTTGTTGGGGCCGCGTAGGCTGTGGTACCAACAACAGTCCCCGACATAAGAGTTTGTTTACATTCATCACTCGTCTGATCTGGTCTATGAAAATAAGCCACTTGTTACCTTTGGTTACACACCTGTACCGTCAAGATCAAGAGCGGAATGGCTTCCGCCGCCACCAGCTGGCACAATAAACAACAGACGTATGGCTCACATTTGGGCTTGTGGCTTGGCTCCAGGAAGGTTTATGGTATTGGAAATACTTTTAATAAGTACTGAGGTTATATCATATAAAAGGCTGAATTGAATAGTTACTTAAGTTAACCTCATAATGTAATGACATCATACAAATCCACGTCTCTATCGGGCGAGCCAATACAACAACATTCGTCTTGGAAGACGCACAAGTATTTTACATGGTATTTTTTAGGGAAAAGCCGTAAAATACGGTAATGCTGCGAAATGCGCAAAATGGCAAAAATATAGATGATATCAAAATTAATAGGTCTTACAGAAAACAGCAATATACTGGGACTGCGAAAACTGAACCTCAATATAATGGGGGATTAGCAACTCTTTCATTAAGTATCCTATAATGAGCTAGCATCTACACACATCATTGTTTATTATGACAAAATCCAGATGTAACACTAAATGAACAAAAATGTTATCTACCTGCACAGATGTTCAATATTTTCCTCTTCTGTTGATGCTAAGACTGATCTGGCCAGCTCCATGGATGCAGCAACAACCTTTAAATCTTTCTGTCTGTCTCCATACCTCTTAATGAAGTCCTTATAGGATATCCTGAAGAAAAAAAACCACATTTAAGAAATTTCTGTAAGCAGTCGTCATGAGTTTACTGAGCTAAGATAAATAAAGGCATAATTGACTTTTAAGAAAAAGGATTTTCTAATGAATATGTAATACCTGAAAAAGAAAATACAAAACATGAAATACCTCATATCAATCCATTTGTAAAAAATACATTTATTATGAATGAAAAAATATGCCACAAACCATTGAAAACTAATTAATACATCATCAACACATTTTTGTCTGCATTGTTTCCATGGTCAAGATGAAACTACACCACTTACCGCACTGGGTAGCCGGCCTGGCTGATGCACACTGTTTCAATGACCCCACAAGCCTTTAACTGCTGCATCATATACTTCTCATCCACTTGCCCTAAAAGGAAGATAATTGGATGGTTTTATGGCCAGAGAAGCACTGCCAACTCAAAGAAACATGTATCAGCATAGTCGCCCCTTAATTAAAACTTGCTGGCTTAACATTCATGGATCCAATAATTTGCAGGGAGGATTTACTGTAATCATTTTGGGTATTCATGGGTTTTCTTGTGCCAGCGCAGGATTGGTTTCTGACATGTACTGTGCTAGTTTTAACATCCTTTATGACATTTGTGCCAATTATAGTGTTTTAAAAAATACAGAAAGGGTTTTTCTCTAGTTGTGTAAAGAAATAAGGAGTCTAGGAGTGTTATTAAGGGGGACAGTGCATATTGCAAATTTATAAGACCCAAGTGAATGTTAGGAACAAATGTAATGACAATAATCGATACGCAAAGATGGGCAAGGTCTGTGGCTCTCTATTTGGAAAGAGTATTCCTAGTTGCTGGTATTATATATCCTTGCAATCTCACTATTACACATCAATCAAAAACCTCCCTAGTTATGATACTGCTACTATGCAAAATCTCTTATCATATTGATCAAAATAAAAAAACTGTATGACATTTGTTCCAGAACTAATTCATGTAATTATTTGGAACCAAACTATACTTCAAACTTACCAGGCAGGCATCTCACACTGGGCTTAATGCATCGCACATAATGTAAATCACAAGTTAACAAGGTTTTCATTAATGAATCAAGCGAAGATTTGAATTTTGCAAGTGTTGTGATCTTGCGTGAAGTCCGTCTTCCAAACTCAGGGTCTGCTTTATGAAGCTTTGAAGTTAAGTTTTCCATGAAGGTGTTGCAGCTAACAGCAAGCAATTCTAAGACTTCATGTGGGACCTGTAATAAAGTTAAAATTAATTATATTTTTAAGGCATAAAGTTGTCATTACTATCAGTTATCCCTTTTGTCAAAAAATGATGGGTTGGAGGATTTTGTGTACAACCTGAATAGTACAGACTTCTGCAGCTAGAAATTATAAGCAGAACCTTTTTTGGAATCAGTGTGTCTACAGCCAGAAAACCTAGAGCTTAAGCTTTTGGATTACATGCATTATTGGAAAGTTATATTTTAGTGGTTCAGTGGTTATATTTAACTAAAGTATCATATGTTATAGATCGAAGTATCTGCACTCATTTTTTCTTTAGTCTCAAAAACTGCTAAAGGAACTCATTAAGTGTTTCAAGAAGCATTTGATGATGATGCTATGAGCCAATGCAGTTTTTTTTCGTGTTACAAACGTTTCCAGGATGCAAGGACATCTACTAACAATGAGTGTTCTGGATGGTCATCAACATGTAGAATTATGGAAAACATTGCTAAAAGTGATTGAGGATTGAAGTGGATTGTAGGCAAATTATCCATGGTTTTGTAAGAACATAGAATTGTTGTATGGGACTATATAAAAAAAATGTGATAAGTTTTAGCATGAGATGCATTGGTATCTGGAGGGAGTTCTAAGATCAAACCAAGGCTCCAACTTCATATCCAAAGTCATAACCAATGATTAATGATCATTGTTTTGCCAGTGTGTGGTACAACATTGGCTACAAATTCTAGCATTTGGGGGCAAATAAATGATGTGGCTCATATCCATGAAAATGTGGAAAATGATGATGAAATGAAAATTCAATATATGAGTAATTAGAAGTTAATGCATTACAATAATCATCTTACTTCATCCTTGTTCTTGTGTAGGAGACCATTTGCTTCATACTGTACTGGGCCGGCATAATGCTTGATAACAAAGCCAGGGATGGGCTTGTGGTAAGGTGGGGCACTAACTACACCTGTGTTCTCCAGGGCATTACAGATGCGGGTGCAGGCCTCTTCTTCCTTGACATCACGTTTCAACTGACATTCCTATGGTGCAGGCCGGAAACAATGTAAGATGGTACCATATAAGTAAAAAAAATATTTGAACACAAAAGATGTCTCCATCGTATCTGGAGCTCGTGGATAATAAAAAAAATAAGTTAGCTATTACCAACCAAAATTGCAACTTTACATTTGGTAAAGGAACAGCAGCTTAAAATTGACATGTATTTCAGAAGATTTTTGTAACAATCTATCTCTACCTATCTATATACCAGGTGGTTATCTCCATAAAGGTGGGTAGCCAAGACAAGGCATGCATGGACCTCCACCTCCTGCCTCTATTTCTCTTATTGTTCTCTAAAGGATCTCGCAACAAGCACACATATACACACACACACACCAATATATACTCCTCTCACTTAACCAACTGAATTCCAAAGGAGAAGTGAAGTGAACCCCGCCCAAACGCATCAGGTCAGTCGAGTTGAGTGGCTGAAGAAACCCACATACTAATAGTCAACCCTGTCTTCGTCTGTGAGTGCATCGGGGACTTCGAGGGGCGGCATTAACCTCCACAGGCGTCACTTAAAAAATATTGCCTGCACCACTAAAAGGTGAGGGTCAACCACCATCATTACGGCCATCATGAAAATTCCTACAGGGCATCAGAACCATGAAGGAAATAACCTACAGACGCCATAGGTCAAATATATATATATATATATATATATATATATATATATATATATATATATATATATATATATATATATATATATATATATATATATATATGTATATATATATATATATATATATATATATATATATATATATATATATATATATATATATATATATATATATATATATAAAGGGGCAGAGGGCGGGATTGTATCCACTACAAAGTCCAAAGGTTTACCCCTGTTGCTTCATATTTAACTCATGCTCTCTCCCTCCCCGCACCAAACATGATCCAAGGGTCTCGCTAGATGTGCGAGAACCTCCTCCAGAGCTTGTCATTAATCATGCTTTCACCACTGCTCTCCATTCACTTCTATCGCCAACAATTGTCTTTCCTTGCTCCACAGACATTCTTCTTTCATTCAACACTTTTAATATTGTCCATTCATCTCGTTCTTGGCCTTCCTCATCTCCATTATATTCAGAGACCCGATCTTCATGGTTTGTGGAAACATTACACTTCCCTTCCCCTCTGTGCCTTGTCTTTTCATATGAGAATATACAGAGGAGAGGCTTCCCAGACCCCTTGCACCGTCCCTTTTGTCGCCTTTTACGAGCCGCAGGGATTACGGTGGTAGGATTCTTATAGCCCCTACCACAGGGCTAACAATACTTACACAAAAGAAAAACAGCCATGTAGCATGTAATTAAACATAATGGAATGTATGAATGTTATAGAAACAAAAATATAGATTAAGACATGTATACATATAATCTCCACAACTGACATCTGCTTAGGAGTAAATTTATAAAAACAACATAATTTCTATAACACAAGGTCATGTAACAATTTCAAAAACATAGTGTCCAAGGCTAACACTGCTAATCTGCATAACCTGCCCAAACTAGCTCAGTCTATCTTTTCTTACAAGACACA
>JAXIVD010001255.1:44883-57383 GCA_036785275.1 Cancer borealis | reverse complement strand
CATCAAGAAGAAAAAATTTAACATTCCTAATCAACTTACGATGTTTGCTGAGTGTCATCGAGAGAGCGTTTCTCAGAGACTGTGTAAAATAATTCCATTGTAATTCCTTATTGGTGATGGTCTCTAGTCAGCTTGTTGGTTTCATTGCCTCCTCCTCCTCTTCTATCTAGCAATGTTCTTTCCAATGATCTTATCACCATACATCACTTTCCCGGCGTACGTACTTTTCCTTTTATCCTGCCATGCTCAGTGAAAACGTAGAAAACAAACAAAATATTTGGAAATAGTTTCAAATCTTATTTCAAGCATGATTCAGAGTATACAATAGAAGCTGATGAAGCTACGGTCACACTAGGTTTTGCTAACGCTAGCCTGGCTTCCGTTTTTTCTGGATTTACAGCGATACGACTACCAGTCTGGTCACACACGTAGAAGAACTAACCTTGTGGAATCAGCTGATCATAACAACAACACAAGCCGTTATGGAGGAAGCACTTCTCTTCTTCTTCTTCTGCTCATGAACATTTTCCATGAGGCTTATAATAGCGTCATGGGACCAATGAATTGAACTATTTATGTTGTTGACCTTTGTAAAGGATTGTTTTGGTCTTCTTCTTCTTGTGACCTCTTTCGCGCCACGAATTGTTATGAAAAATTCATTCCCAAGCCGATATAACGATTATATGACATTTGATCACAATCAAATCATATTCAGGAATGGTTATTTCACAATATGTGATGTTTTATTTCAGAAATTATTGCGAATTTGCCAGATTTTTTTGCTATAAACAATATGCTTTATACACAACTCCCACACGATTTTTCACTCAAACTTGTAATCTTTGTTAATTTCCTATTTGCAAAAGTTGTAAAATAATTTTTTATGTTCAGCCATGGTTCAGCAATCATTACTGATTGTAAAGACATGAAATACAATGTCCTAAGTAGAATATGAACTGATAATATGAAGTATTATCTGTCATCACTTCATAGCAGCGGAATCTATAGGACCGAAATGTAATATCGTCTGTCAGCGATTGTCGCGAGTGTCCAGTCAAGTATGGTGTAGTCTATGGTGAAGCTAATAAAAAAGATAACCATGTTGATTCACAGCCACAGACTATGAAGCATTTTACTACAAATTGATGTTACAATGGTACCTCTGTCATCTTTGTTGATAATCCAACTGGGATTTCCTCCTTCCTTCTGTTGAAATTGAATGTTTCCTAGGTACAGCAAGGCCAGTATAACCTTTAAAGAAAAAACAATATAAGTAATGATGCGACACCTCATCTCCATTACAATTATTCGAGATAAGGTGCAATGATTTATATGTATAAAAATATATATATTTTCTGTTCCTTTCATAGCTTGATATTGACATGACCATGACAATACACTTACAATGGTGCCTTTCAAGAGTGCCTATCTTCATAATAAGAAAAATTACCCGATAACCATTACACACCTGATATATCTGCTTCATGTGGTCAGGTGAAAACGATAGTTGTTTAAAGGCATGGAGAGTTTCCTGAAGGTTGGAAATATCTGAAGCAGTTGACTCTTCTGATAAAATGGTAAACTTCTGTTCCTTTTCAACTTCAAAGCTTTCTATGAGTCCAGCTTTGATGCCACACACAACCTGAACACAAACATCCATTAAAGATGAACATAGTGACAGTGAAATCAAGTATAGTGAGATGGAAGCATTTACAAATGTTTCAATATATGGTGATGCTTTCACAAAATTCTACCTCCAGCATTACCTGATAAAGAATATGAAAGTTACGTTCTTTGTGTGGCTGGTGAGTGACTCTGGTCTTCTCTAGTAAGTAGGTGTCAATCTCAGCCCCTCGTAGCTGTCCTCCGCCATATTGTAGGCGAATTAACTTCCCAAATCTGAAAAAAATCAATATTAAAGCACAATTGATATATGAAAATAATACAACAAATAACTAATGACACTGATGATAGTATTCTTTTCATGAATATATAGTTTATGGTTCTGGCTTGGCCAAGGAAGTAGTCACCTGCTGGAATTATGGTTGCGTAGTGTTGCCGCGTTACCAAAAGCTTCAAGAATTGGATTGGAAGCTAATATTTTCTTCTGAATATCCTCGGGTTGTTTATCCTTCACCACATTAGTTGAAGGAGTTTTTTTCACTTCAGGAAAATGTTTTTCGACATGAGTTAAGTATCCCAGCATGTATCGTGCCGATTCAGTCTGCAAGAAATACAAGGTCATCCTTATTGCAAGACTAGGATGTCACACGAAAACTAAATGGGTTCTAACAGAAAAAAATAAAAATAAAATAAAATAAATAAATAAATAAAATAAAATAAAATAAAATAAAAAAAGGTCTACTAGAAAGGCATAAGAAGTTTACCAATACTTGCCTTTCCTGAACCACTTTCCCCTGAAACCAAAACAGCTTGATTGAGGAGCCCAATGTGATGTTGTAGGCGATGGTGAGCCACTCCTGCCACACTGTATACATGTGCTGACCGTCCCTCAACACCACCCTATAACATAGACAAGGTTTTGTTAAGATCATGAAACTGAATTTAGAATGTAGTCTCTCAACAAGAATTATACTGACTCTGTCCTCTTTAAAATTCAACCCTTTGAGAGATGAAGCAATACATAATGGCATTCAACATACACTATATCCCTAGTCTGCCTTGTAACTCTTAGCCTGTCTTTTGCAAAAAAAAAAAAAAAAAAAATAAATAAATAAATAAAAAAAAAAAAAAATAAATAAAAAAAAAATAAAATAAATAAAATAAAATAAATAAATAAATAAATAAATAAATAAATCAAATAAATAAATAAATAAATACAAAGTGTCTGTTTTGCTTGAATCTTACATAATAAAGTATTAGCATTGAAGGGGCAATGAGGAGTATGTGTGTTTGTGACCCACCTCAACTTGTTGGTGGTGATGTTGTATTTGATGGTGTGTGTAGAGGTGGTCCACAGGATGGCATGGGTTCACAGCTACCAGGGTGGGGCCAGCCCAGGTGTAGTAGTGACCTGCCTCATACCTGCTGTGCACACACTGCAGCACTGATAAAACATCAACCACATTATTATTCATGACCATTATTTGGATCATCATTATTCAAGGAAACTTCTAATTGTTCCTCATGCAAGGTTAATATGAAAATTAGAATACAAAGAAGGCACAGCAAGAAATCCTGTAAAAAAAAGATTAAAGAAAGATGTGAAAAAAAATTCAGCTAAAATAAAACCCTCACCAACGTCATCATACAAGAAGGGGAGTCTGAGGAGGTCTTCACAGGACACCAGCACCTCCTTTGGTACGTGGTATACAGAGTCTGAGGGTGAGTACTCTTGAGACTGCCTTGTCTTGGAGTCACCACCAGACTCCACCTTGGGTCTCTTCCTAGGGACAGGCGGTGGTACTTTGCCTCGACCTCCCATCATTTTATCCCTGAAAATTAAACACAATTTGTTTTACATATGATACTCGTGTCAAGATTAAATACTACAAAATATTCCACTGTAGTCAATGCAAAGAGTTACATTCACAGACTCATAGACCACAAATGATCTTCTGTGAGAGGCTTAAGCCTCCAGTTCTAAATCCACATTACTTTCTAACCTTTGTGTGGTGGACACTATCTGCACTTTAAAATTAGATTTTTGGTCTTGATTTTTCCAGAATTTGTCAAGTTTTTGTTCATACTTTAAAATGGTGTCAGCATTTACCACATAATCAGGGAGACCATTCCAGCTGTTCATGACTCGGTGGGAAAACAAGTATTTTCTTATATTCAATCTTGCACATTGCATGTATATCTTTTTCTCGTTGCTTCTTGTTTCACTTTCCCACAACTGGAATCATCCTTCCGTGCAGTACTGGTCATATTTTTCACAAACTATCTTCAATGTTTTGATCATGTCTTCCCTTGATGTTATTTATATATGATAAGATTGACAAATCTAATTTTTTTAGTCGCTCTTCATAACTGAGGTCCTTGAGGTGTGGTCTTAGTTTGGTGGCTCTTTGCTGTATGTTTTCTATTGTGGTTATGTCCTTGAGCAGGTGTGGACACCATATCTGGTTGGCATACTCCAGGTGAGGTCTCACCAGGGCAGTGTAAAGGGCCTTAAACATTGGCAGGCCAAGATGCACAAAGGTTCTCCTTATTACACCTATCATACTGTTGGCTTTGTTTACTTTTTTAGCCGAGTTATTAGAAAACTGTAACTTATCATCAATAACCACATCTATGTCCTTTTCTTTAGTTGTTTTGTTAAAGTCACCAAACATGGCATACACCTGCCTCTCTACATTGGATCTACCGACCTTCATAAATTTACATTTTTCAGGATGGAGTTTTAGTTGCCACTTCTCAATCCTGTTTTTATTTAATTTAAATCTTGTTGGAGCTTTAAATAATCATCAGAATGGCAAATAGTTATATACCGTATATTGCGGCCAATAAGTCGAGTTTTTAAGATAATTTTTTTATGGTCAAAACTAGGGGTTGACATATAGGGTAGATATAAAATAGCAACCTTTAAATATATTTGCACCAGTAACATCAGGATACCGGAAAACTACTATTGAACTTGGCCTAAGGGCTGTGTTTACACATGTTATTCAACTAAGATTTACGGTAAAAACCGGAAACTGCTACTCATGAGGACTGCAAATACTCCCAAAAGGAATATGTTAAAGGGTGATGTGAATATTTCATAGGCAAGGGATTCAGGGAGGCCAGATAGGGCTCCTGGTTCGGGGAGACGGCCTCTTCCTCCGCCATGTTGTGCAGGGGACTGACACTCTGTAGTAGGTGAGGAACAACAACGTACCTACAGAAATCTGTTTGAATTGTTTTATTTACTTTACTGTAGATAAAACTTAATTTACAACCCAGTACTTAGTGACTCAGGCCGACATTGGGCCAGGTTAAGTAATAGATTGGGGGGGGTCGACTTATCTGCAAAGTAAACCTCTAGTACAACATTTTGGGGTCAAATTATAGAAGTCGACTTATGTGCCAGATCGACTTATAAGCCGCAATATACGGTAGGTATCTTTGTGTCATCAGCATACAGATACACCGTACAGCTCACTTGCATTTGTCATGCAATCCGGCAGGTCATTTATGAAGGGAACAAGAAGCAGAGAACTGAGTACAGAGCCTTGTGGCACCTCACTAGTGACATCTTTCCAGCTGGACTTTTCCCTATTAACCACAACTCTGTCTCCTCTGTGTCTTGGCACAGCTTACAGGTACGGCAGCCGTACCAATAAATGCTCGCTTATAGATATGGCATGTGCCTAAATTTTTGGGTAATATAATATAAAAAACTTATATAACAGAGCCTAACTAGTGCTGTATCCTCATAGTGCTCGCGGTATTTCTTTACAATCATTACTCCACCCCTTTCTTTTTTCTCTCCTTCCCTACATACTATACATAGTGTACTCAACACATCTGTGAAGGAGAAAACCATTATTTACCTCGCAAAACATCTTTGAAGTTATGTTAGGTTAAATGTTAGGTTGGTTAAGTTAGATTGAGTTATGGTTAGGTTAAGGTTGTTAGTTTAGGTTACGGTTAGGTTAAGTTAGGTTTGTTTATATAAGATTTTTACATTTTATTACCCAAATCCAGAAAAAATTCTAAGGTTGAGAACCCTAACTTTTGGGTAATAAAATTTTAAAATCTTATACAACCGAACCTAACCTAACCATAACATAACCGTAACCTAACCTAAAAACCTTAACCTAACCATAACTTAACATAACCTAACATAACTTCAAAGATGTTATGCGAGGTAAATAATAGTTTCCCCCGCCTGAAACCTTCACAGATGTGTTGAGTACACTATGTATAGTCCGTAGGGAAGGAGAGAAAAAAGAAAGGGGTGAACTAGTGATTGTATAGTTTTACCGTACTCGCTTATAGATACGGCAAGTGCCTAACTTTTGGGTAAGAAGCTTGTATAACCAAACCAAACTGTATCCAGCCAAACCTAAGAAAAGTTGAAAGATGTTTGACCAGGTAAATAATAAGGCACAGGCCATAGGAATAGCGGATGACAATGCGGTACGACTACCGTATCTCTAAACACTTCTTATTAGTTGCAATACTATTGAGCGACGTGAGATGATCCCATATTGTGCTGCCTTGCTGAATAATGTGAATTGTCATATGTGCCATTATCTCTTTCCGAAGAATAGATTCCATTATTTTGTAGTTGACACGTGTGAGACTTATTGACGTAATTTCCTGACTCACTTACTTCCTTTCTCGTAAATAACTGTCATAAATACATATACATATGAATAAGAACTGGATAGATTCTTAACCATAGAGAAAACGTATATAATAGTAGCTATATAAGTAGTGAGGTAAATAAATAAGGGTATAGATGAGGGGTTAGAATCACAGGTTGGCTAAGTCTCCTTTCATAAGATACGTGTTAGTATAATTATATTAGTTTAAGTGGTGAATTGAATGATAAATGTGATGAACTTCAATATCAATGAAACAAGAATCAATAAATAACTATGTTCCTCAACAAAATAATGCATACAAATAACAATAAGCATTTGAATTCCTCTAAATAAAACATGCACTACAGAATGATATTACAGGAGCGGCGTGTTCTTCAGTATTTACAAGTTAATATTGATACAAAATACATGAATATGAATACATCAGCTAAGCATGTGATATATCACTTACCATGCTATGAAAGAGTAGCTGCTGTGGGTATATATTAGTTATAAAACACACGGTTCCCCCACTCACGTCATCTTGCTGCCATACTGACCCATAATAAACCACAATAAATTTCTATTTCTTCACAGACATTTACAAATATAAATAATAATAACTTAATGTATCACATATATAGAAACTTCAAATCCGCTTATAAAAGATATTTGATAGCAAAGGGTTTTATTACAATAAATAAATTTATTCCGTATAACTTAAGAATCTCGTGTGACCTTGAAAGCCAGACTATAGACTCTCGCATCACAGTCAGCTGACATGGGGTGGGGTTTTTTGAATATTCATGACCTCTACTTTTTCTTTTCTTGTATGCCATCCACCTATCATGCCTAGTGTCTGCTTCCACCTATTTTGATTTGTCTTAAACTGCTCCCTAATCGCTACTCTCACTAGGCTACATATCACAATGTCATCCACACACATCACTGTCCACGGAATCTCCTGTCTAATCTCATCTGTCAACTTATCCATCACCATTGTATATAAGAAAAAGCTTAGTCCTAATTCTCACATCATCTGTTACACTGTCCTCATATATATCCTGTACCACCCTCACATATTATTTTTCCACTACAGACTTGCTCATATACACATAAAACAACCTCTTCTACCCCTGTTATGTATATACATTTTTTCCTAAATATACAGACATATAATGTAACTTCTTCTGGCTTTCTCTATACTTCTGTCTACTTTCTTTTTCATCTTACACAATGAGCAATACTGGTTGTACTTTAAAATTAAAAGTCTACCTTAAAATACTACGATATTTATAAAAAACGTAATTATTAGGGTAACTTAAGAATAACTGTTTAAAAAAAAAGAGAGAGAGCGAGAGAGAGAGAGAGAGAGAGAGAGAGAGAGAGAGAGAGAGAGAGAGGAGAGAGAGAGAGAGAGAGAGAGAGAGAGAGAGAGAGAGAGAGAGAGAGAGAGAGAGAGAGAGAGAGAGAGAGAGAGAGAGAGAGGAGAGAGAAGAGAGAGAGAGAGAGAGAGAGAGAGAGAGAGAGAGAACATTTGAATATTTGAACATTTATTGATAACTACAGTAGCAATGTAGAATTATATTATATACATATACACACATTCAGTACATACATACACGTATGCACACACATACATAGTTATTTATACATACACATATACTTAAGCACATACACATATACACATACACACAAACACATTCGTACAGACACATATACACATACCTACATATATACACACATGCACATACGTATACATATACAAACACACGTATACATATGTACGTAAATACACATGCTCATATACATATACATACATACTCACATGCCCATACATATATATATATATATATATATATATATATATATATATATATATATATATATATATATATATATATATATATATACATATACACACACATACAAATATATATACACACACATACATATATACTATACACGTACACACCATTTATAGATATGTATACATACATTCAATCATACATACACACATACATGTATAAATATAACATGATACAACAGTAGTTAGCCTTTCTAAGCAAATTTTTTAGGCAAACTATGGTTATAGACGAGCTGGAGTAATCAGGCAGGAGAAAACAATGAGAATGAATCAGGCAAATAGTATAAAATCCATTTGTGTTGAGTAACAATAGTTATAGTGATACAAATACAAATACAATAGGCATGGTAAACATTGTAAATTTATATCTCAATGTAGCAAAATACGTAGTTAATATTAGTTAGTATCATTAGGTATCATGATGGTAATTGTATCAGAATCCAGTGGCAGCAGTTTCAGTTCATATAGGACCAGGTACAGTAGACTTGATTAACATCAATATATGCATGGTTTTAATACACACATGGCTATAATCTGTAATATTGAGACAGGTTACATGACATTATTGTATCAGGGTTAGTAAGTGGTTAGAATATTATTTTTAAGTCTATTTATGAATGTGCTGAATCTTGAAACTAAGATAAATGGTATGCAAATAAAAATACTATACAAAACTTACTACCATCTCATGACCATAAAGTCGATGTAGAGGAAGGGTGAGGTTATCACGATGACGGGTGTTATGGTCATGAGATGGTAGTAAGTTTTGTATAGTATTTTTATTTGCATACATAAAGGTGGCTATAGCAACTTTAGTGATATCTTCTAGTTTCAAGATTTTAGTGCTTCTAAATAGTGGATTTGTATGTTCAAGATAGTTACTGTTTGTTTTTATTCTTAGAGAGAAAGAGAGAGAGAGAGAGAGAGAGAGAGAGAGAGAGAGAGAGAGAGAGAGAGAGAGAGAGAGAGAGAGAGAGAGAGAGAGAGAGAGAGAGAGAGAGAGAGAGAGAGAGAGAGAAAGAGAGAGAGAGAGAGAGAGAGAGAGAGAGAGAGAGAGAGAGAGAGAGAGAGAGAGAGAGAGAGAGAGAGAGCGAGAGCGAGAGCGAGAAGAGAGAGAGAGAGAGAGAGAGAGAGAGAGAGAGAGAGAGAGAGAGAGAGAGAGAGAGAGAGAGAGAGAGAGAGAGAGAGAGAGAGAGAGAGAGAGAGAGAGAGAGAGAGAGAGAGAGAGAGGTAAAAAAAATATACATAAATATCTTAATATAGACGTAATGTTCTTATCATCTTGATTTTTGTATGTAGTTGCAAGAATTGTTTGACATTTTGAAACACACACACACACACACACACACACACACACACACACACACACACACACACACACACACACACACACACACACACACACACACACACACACACACACACACACACACACAAGAGTGATATTCGTAATAGTCTGGTAACACATTTTTCTTTGCTGCTGTCCTCGTTCACTTGCTTACTGGACTTGAGGTCTTTTAAAAAATGAAATCGAGAATGAAACGAAAAAAGGCTTGAAATACATACACGATGTGCCCGGCGGGTGAGTTAATGCATGCTGTGATTCAGGTGTGTGTTTGTGCAACATACGACAACTGTACCACGCTGGTGACCGCATACATAAGAATGGGCTTTATAATGCAGTCTCAGAACCGGTTTATTCATCTGCATGTTTTAATTACACCGGCTGCTCTGCCCTCACTACATGCCTGACGAAATCGTAAATCCCACACCAGAGAGACTCCATGACCGCCTATTGAGACCTGACGGAGGTGAGACGGCGGTAGGAGTTGCACGGTATGTCTTCGCCGTCCAGTTACATCGTTTGTGGACGGACTGGCGGACTGGCGGGAGGGGCGGACGGAAAGGATAGATGCAGAACGCACTATCACGCGCGCCCCAGCCAAAAATGTCCATCTTGATAACTTGTGGGGGAGGTTGCTCCATCCTCAGGGGGGAAAGGCTTCTCTGTAGACATAGATTTAATACCCTTCGTGTCTAGCCCTTATCTGCCAAGCTCCTTCAATAAGCACACACAGGTGGACGCTGGGTACAAGTGTGGCCGTCCAGGTGCTCTGTGGGAAGGAAGGTCGAATGAGCGGCTGATGTACCGTTCAGTGTTTTTGTTTTTTTCCCTGCGTCACATGTTTACACAATTATACTATGTGTGTGAACGAAATGAGGTATGATTCACTGTAAGTTTTTGGTATTCTAAAGGGAAATGTATACAAGGTGAGAGAAAATTAAAGATATAATTTTTTTTTTGTCTGTCTATGTATCTACACATGAGATACAAACACTATTACTAATGGAGGTTATGTGTGTGTGTGTGTGTGTGTGTGTGTGTGTGTGTGTGTGTGTGTGTGTGTGTGTGTGTGTGTGTGTGTGTGTGTGTGTGTGAAATGCAAACAAAATTCGGAAATAAACAATCTAAAACAACATTACGGATCATCCAAAAAGCAAATGACTGTCAGCTCCTTAGAAATGAAGCTTAAAAATTGATTCATGATTAACTTAAAAAAAAAAAAGAAAAACGTATATAAATAACGTTTGATTTTCCTTATTACAAGCAGCACCACGACCTGCTCATTAATCCAAAGGTTCATAATAACACTGCTATCATTACCTTGTTCCACCAAGACAGGTTTTACATTCTCATTCACTTTCCCTTGTTCATGAGGTCTTCACACAACACTACTGTTCCTCCAGATGTTCTTGCCACGACCCACACACTGCCCTCCCTGGGTCTGAGGCCGCTGAGGCAGTCTACACTCTGGCAACACGAAATTTAGATCCATGTTATGTTGAAGCGGGGACGGAGTTAGAAGAACATCCGTCTCTCTAAACACACTCTTAACAAAATGTGTTCATGCCTTCACTTCGTGATATATGTGCTTCATCCTTAAATTTCTTGCAGTTTTCATTTTGTCTGCACTGTATTAGGAAGCAGAATTATCCCAAGTGCATAAGCTAAGGACGGACGGATACATAATTTAAGCATTTATATGCAAATGTGGAGGCGAAGCAAGTTACCTGGGCCCCTGATTAGACTCATTAATCAAAGCGATGCACACCTGAGCCTGGCTGACGTGATATGCTGACCTAATCCAGTAGTTTCACAAAATTATTTTAGTGACCGTTAATGAAGCGAACAAAAGGTCCTACTGCGATGAGGAGATGCATTGTCGTGTGCATGATGATGATGATGATGATAATGATGTAGTAGTAATAGTAGTAGTAATATAGTGTAATTCATTAAAAAATCCAGATATATTTTTGATACTTAAACATTTACAAGCCATGCCCTACACACGAAGTCTTTCCATGTCCATTTCCACGTAAAAAAAAAAGAATGCAGTATCTTTACCTGCAGTTCATTCCAAATGTTTTCCACTCAGCACCTTCATTATGGAAACACGACTGAACTCTTGGCTATGTTATCAGAACATTCTCCCCACCCCTCCATTCTCTCTCTGTCTCTCTCTCTCTCTCTCTCTCTCTCTCTCTCTCTCTCTCTCTCTCTCTCTCTCTCTCTCTCTCCGTCTTTCCCGGGTTGTGAAGGTGGTAGAGGTCTGGGTCACGTCTCCAGGACAAGCCTCGCTCCTCCCCAACGATTCGCTTTTGTTCGACCTTCCTTCCCTCTTCAGCCTTTGTGTAGATCCGGAATTTTAGCCTCTTTTTTTATCGTGTACTCCTCCTCTCTGTATGTTAATGATCGCGTGAACCCTTTTGCCTGGACCGCTGAAGAGCAAAATGTCGGCCGCTTCGAGAGGGGACGCGCCTTTATGCCCTTCCTGCCCGCACCCTCGCCTGTCCTGGTTATTCTCGACATCATAAATAAAATTTATCTAGAATTATTTCCATATATTGAGAGACGAGGGAAAGAGAGATACTATATGGTGGTAAAATGAAAGCCTAAGAAGGGGTAAACATAACACCTGAAACAAAAGCATAAATGTTAGGGAAGGAGGAAAACATTTCGCCACTCGATGTCTCTCCTCTCGCTCTCAACCCTTTTGGGAAAGAGGCTGAGACTGGCCCTCCATGTCACTCCAGAATCCTTCCCTCAATGCCTTTATATATTCAGAGTAAACGATATTATCTCTCCATTCAATTCATTCGTAATTATGACTGGAAAGGTTGCTGGAGATTGCTGAAAATATAATCTCCGAGGCAGGTGAGCGCTAGAGACTACAGGGCGTGGATGGACTGTCTGGGCTCAGGGTTAAGGATAAAAGGGAAAAAAATCCATTCACTGCATTGAGGCCGCCTGGTGCTGGGCTGGCTGGCTCGACGCTACCGCTACCAGGCGAGGTTAGGCAACTGGGGGCAGAGCG
>JAXIVD010001255.1:27500-39683 GCA_036785275.1 Cancer borealis | reverse complement strand
TATAATTTATAGTGTATGTCAAGTATATGCTAATGTATATGTCAAAGATAGTTCTCAGCTCCCGCGCTGAAGCTACTGACGAATTCAATTGTACACAATATCATTATATGTAAAAAAAAAAAAATGAGAGAGAGAGAGAGAGAGAGAGAGAGAGAGAGAGAGAGAGAGAGAGAGAGAGAGAGAGAGAGAGAGAGAGAGAGAGAGAGAAGAGAGAGAGAGAGAGAGAGAGAGAGAGAGAGAGAGAGAGAGAGAGAGAGAGAGAGAGAGAGAGAGAAGAGAGAGAGAGGAGAGAGAGAGAGAGAGAGAGAGAGAGAGAGAGAGAGAGAGAGAGAGAGAGAGAGAGAGAGAGAGAGAGAGAGAGAGAGAGAGAGAGAGAGAGAGAGAGACAGAGACAGAGAGAGAGAAGAGAGAGAGAGAGAGAGAGAGAGAGAGAGAGAGAGAGAGAGAGAGAGAGAGAGAGAGAGAGAGACAGAGAGAGAGAGACAGAGAGAGAGAGAACAATTGAACATTTATTGATAACTACAGTAGCAATGTAGAATTATATTATGTACATATACGCATATTCAGTACATACATGCACGTATACACACACATACATAGTTATTTATACATACACATATACTTAAGCACAGGCACATATACACATACACACATACACATTCGTACAGACACATATACACATGCCTACATACATACACACACGCACATACGTATACATATACAAACACACATATACATATGTACGTACATACACATGCTCATATTCATATACATACATACTCACATGCTCATACATATATATACATATACACACACATACAAATACATATACACACACATACATATAAACTATACACGTACACACACATTTATATATATGTATACATACATTCATTCATACATAGACACATACATGTATAAATATAACATGATAAAATAGTAGTTAGCCTTTCTGAAGCAAAGCTTTTTAGGCAAACTATGATTATAGATGAGCTGGAGTAATCTGGCAGGAGAAAACAATGAGAATGAATCAGGCAAATAGTAATAAATCCATTTGTGTTGAGTGACAATAGTTATAGTGATACGAATACAAATACAATAGGCATGGTAAACATTGTAAATTTATATCTCAATGTAGCAGAATACGTAGTTAATATTAGTTGCACGTCACAATATTTAACTGACGTCACAGCGGTACCCAATGAGACGCTCTACTACCATTCCACCATCAGTTCACGGTCTACCTCCGCACAGTCAACACGTCAGCTGCTTCGCTTCTCCCCGGTTAAGTTTGCCTGGTAAGCTTTCTCCTATACAGTCCTAAGTTGACTGTGGGTGAAAGATTTCTGAGATCTACGGATGCTTTTACTGCCATATGTAATATTTACTATGCAGTTTGGAGCTGTGGGTTGGTTCTTACCGCCCTAAGGAAACAACATATGATGTTTATCTGACCCTCGCTGTCTCTCTGGTTGGACAGTTTACGTCGGCCATGGAACAGTCTCTCTCTCCACCCAGGAATCCCTCTTCTTCGTCCTTGGGTAGCAAGAAGCGTGGGGTCTTGGAGAAGGACGACTTGGATAAGTCTACTAAGAGGAGTCGATCATCGGTGGATGATTTCACACTCCCTCCTCCACCTTGCGCTTCGCCGCCTTCTCGCGCGGGACCGAGTCAGGCCACCACGTCAGCTGAGCGCTCTCCCATGCCTGGAGAGGGTATTGCCTTGGACAAGCTGTCTGCTCTCATTTCTAGCCTCATTGACAAGTTGGACAAAGCCCCTGCACAGTCTGGAGGATCGTTTGGCACTGTTGACGATTTCAGCGGTTTCCAGGCTCTCTCTTCCTCTGAGGACGAAGCGGGGGCCGTTCCTGAGACTGTGCCTGACCCTCTTGATGGGTTGGATCAACTCACCCGTGACGAGGGTGTGGATGAGGATTTTTTGAGAGCTTCGGAGGACTTTTCTGGCCACTTTCAAGGCGAGGAGGAGAAGGGTGAGCCTCTGTCGGACCGCTTGGCCTCCATCTTCAACCCCAGCCTTTGCCGTCGACCCTTGTCTGAGGGTGTCAAGTTGACATGCAGGAAGATCAAGCTCCCGAGTAATATACCGAACCTGAAGGTTTCGATGACCAACGCAGCTATAACTAAGGCCATGAGTTCAAATGGGAGGCTTGTAGATACTAAGCTCTTTCAAACTAACGGCCTACTGACAAGGGCCTTAGTCCCCATTGCCATGTGTGTGAGTGATATTGGAGAGAAAAAGAACAACAGTTTGCATTGTTACTTGAATGGCTTTAACAGTTGTCTGCGGCTTCTTACTTCAGCGGTGAATTACATAAACCAGCTGAGGAAGGACGTTGCCCGGACCCATGTCCGTGATTCGGCCATGGTTGACCTATGCAAGTGGGAGTGTGAGGTCGGACAGGATGAACTTTTTCCTTTCGACGTGGCCAGAAAGTGTGAGGAGATCCACAAGGCTGGGTCGGCCGTCCTTCCGACCTTCCAAGGTGTCAGGCCGGAGGTTCACTCCCTCTTCCCGCCCGGCTCGCCAGTCCTCTCAGGCTCCCTACCAGTCCCGGCCTTTTTTAGGCCAGCGGCCTCCCCAGGGAAGGGGGATATATGGGCCGAAGCAGCAGTAATCTCTCCGGTGAGTTCCTGGTTCCCTCCTTTAGTTAATACACCTGATAACCTTAGAGGGGGTAAGATTTTCTCTGCTAATCTACTGTGGGGGTCTCTCACGCAGGATCCTTGGATTCATGATGTGGTGAAGGGAGAATTTCTAGAATTTTTGTCCTTACTTATTCAGACTGTGCCTCCACGTCTTCTCACCCTGTCTCGGGTGGATGATCAGGCCCTGAACGATGCCTTATGTCAGTTCCTCAAACAGTCAATAGTGGAGCCTTGTTTACCTGAATATCACGGCTTCTTTTCCAATGCGTTTCCCATCATAAAGCCGGTCGGGCCGGCGAGGGTTATTCTAAACTTGACGGACCTTAATGTTCATGTGCCTTATATTCATTTTAAGATGGACACTCTGAAGGATGTGATTCCTTTAATCCTCTCTAACTGTTTTTTTATTACAGTTGATTTCAAGGACGCATATTATTCCGTTTATGTTAGGCCTGAGGATAGGAAGTGGCTTCAGTTTTGGTGGAAGGGCCGTGCTTTTAGATTTACTTGTCTCCCTCAGGGGTTATCTTCTGCTCCTCGCATCTTTACAAAGTTACTGAAACCTGTCCTCTCCCACCTTCGGTCCCTTGGGATGGTTGTGGTTTGTTATTTTGATGACTGTCTTTTTATTGCTTCATCGGTAGAGGCCTTGCGGGCCCTGGTGGGCTATGCCTTGCACTTCTTTGATTCTCTGGGTCTCACCATCAATGTGCGGAAGTCGGTCCTGGAGCCTACCCAGAGGGTTACATTCCTTGGTGTGGTTCTCGACTCGGTTTCTATGACTGCAACTTTGCCCTCCTGTAGGAGGGAGTGCATCAGGGAAAATGGTTTGCTCCTCCTCAACAGGGATATCACCTTACAAGACTTGTCCTCTTTTATTGGTTTAGCGGTGGCTTCTGGCCCTGCTGTAGAGTTACCTCCTTTCCGTTACAGATACCTGGAGATTATTCGTAACAGGGGTCTCTCTTGGTCCTATGGCGATTATCATTCCCGCGTTGTTTTAGATGCTCATGCCCGGGAATTAGTCACTTGGTGGGTGACTAATGTAGATTTTTCGGAGAGGTCGCTCTGCTCTTCTTCTCCAACCTGTGAGTTGTTTACGGATGCCTGCCTGACTGGCTGGGGTGCTTCGATGGGGGACGTTACAACTGGAGGGCACTGGGCCCACAAGGAGCTGGATCATATAAACTCTTTGGAGTTAAAGGCCATTCTGCTAGGCTTGTAGTCACTTTGTCGGGATAAGAATGGCTCTCATATTAGGCTTCGCTCTGACAACACAACTGCGGTTGCATGTATTGATCGTTGTGGTAGCACACGACCTACGCTTCATGCTCTTATATAACAGAATTTTGAGTGGGCTGCTTCTAGCGGTATTACCTTGTCGGCACAGCATGTACAGGGTTTATACAATGTGACAACAGATACTGAGTCTAGAGTCAATAGGATGGATTGTGAATGGATGTTACAGCCGCGTTTTTTCAGGATGGTTTGTCAGCGTTCTTATACTCCTGATATCGATCTTTTTGCTACACGGATAAATGCTCAGTTACCGGACTACGTTTCTTGGAAGCCAGACCCATCTGCTATGTGCATTAATACCTTTACCTTGGATTGGGATGGGAAGAGTTTATAAGCTTTTCCACCTTTCAGTTTGATATCCAGGGCTCTGCGGAAACTGCAGGACGACGGGGCGACGGTGCTGATGATTCTCCCACTGTGGCAAACTCAAGTGTGGTTTCCGGCAGCCCTTCAGATGTTGGCAGCCGATCCAGTCTTGCTTCTACGCTGTCCTCTGCTTTTACCGCAACAGCCAACTCTTGCACACCCTCAGGCTCGGGGGTTGGTCTTGACAGCGATGGTGCTCTCCGGGCAGCGTTCACACGTCGAGGCCATTCGACAGAGGTTGCCCAGTTTTTCCTTCGGTCATGGAGATCTAGCATTAAGGCACAATATGGGCCACGTATCAACAGTTGGCTGTCATTTGGCCTCAGCAGGGAAGTGGATCCGTTTCAACCACCTGTGAATGTCCTTCTGGACTATCTTTTGTCAGAATTTATACCGGCGACAGGCTGTGGGTACAGCTCTATGAACACTATCCGGTCTGGCATCTCTATAGTCGCTACTATTGATGGACGTCCTGCGGGCCAACATTCTTTAGTTTCCCGTTTCATGAGGGCAGTCTTCCTGGAGAGGCCGTCTTTTCTCCGCTCCTGCACGACTTGGGATCCTCAGCTAGTTCTGGATTATATCTGCAGTCTGGGTCCCACGGAGGATTTGTCCTTTCCTCAGTTATCCAAAAAATTGGTCGTTCTTATGCTCTTGTTGTCTGGCCAACGTGACCAGACCTTGCATTTGCTGGACACAAGAAATTTGTTTGTCTCTGAGACTCAGGTTGTTTTTGGGATTGGCGATCTGCTGAAAACTTCCCGTCCTGGGGTCCATCTGTCAAGAGTAGTCTTTGAGGCTTACCCGCATGACAACCGCTTATGCGTTGTGCACACCATTCAGCATTATCTTGATAGGACAACGACCATCCGAGGGGCGCTTACTGGGTTTTTCTTGACGACACGACCTCCAGTACGGTTGGCCTCGCGCGATACTTTGCGTCGTTAGGTGAGAGATGTGATGGAGGCTGCTGGCATTTACCTTACTATCTTTTTTCCCCATTCGACTAGGCCTGCATAGTTCCAGCAAGGCGCCCCTAGTTTTGCCGTTATCCACGATTGTCTCCACCATTGGTTGGGCCAGGGAGTCAACCTTTACGGAACACTACCGGAAGCCCATCGCTCAGCATGGTCAGTTTGTGAGGGCAGTTTTGTCATAGAATGTTTAGCCTTTTCCTCTGCTCAGGGTTTAATGTGAGGGTTCTTTGACCCCATTTTTGGTATGGGTGATGGGTGATTTTCTTTCCATGTTCCTGTGGGACTGTTTCACAATGTTTATTTTTTGGGTAATTGTTAATGTTTTGTATCTTCTGAAATACAGTGTTGTGCTTTACTTTGTTCCTATGGATTTTCTTTTCCACGGCTCCATACTGACTACTTTTTAGTGTGATTTGGTAGGTCTTAAGGAACCTCTCTAAAGCTCTCATTGGGTACCGCTGTGACGTCAGTTAAATATTGTGACGTGAAATTGTAAGATTAGACGAGTACTTACTTAGTATGAAGTTTGATCGTATTTTCACGAACATTTAACGACGTCACAGTGGTGCACAATGCCCTCCCTCCCTGCCCTATCTATTCACGGAGCTCACTTTGGGGCATGGGCTCTCAGCGGTAGTTGGTAGCTGCTTCCTAAAACCTACTCTCTAAACGGACTGATGGTGGAATGGTAGTAGAACGTCTCATTGTGCACTACTGTGACGTCATTAAATGCTCGTGAAAATACGATCAAACTTCATACTTGGTAAGTACTCGTTTAATCTTACAATTAGTATCATCAGATATCATGGTAAATGATGGTAATTCTATCAGAATCCAGTGGCAGCAGTTTCAGTTCATATAGCTCCAGGTACAGTAGACTTGATTAACATCAATATATGCATTGTTTTAATACACACATGGCTCTAATCTGTAATATTGAAACATGTTACATGACATTATTGTATCAGGGTTAGTAAGTGGTTAGAATATTATTTTTAAGTCTATTTTTGAATGTGCTGATGGAGGGTGCCCCTTGAATTTCGGGAGGAATAGAGTTCCACACAACAGGGCCAAGGTAAGAAATGGAGTGTTGAAATTTTGTAAGTCGATGTAGAGGAAGGGTGAGGTTATCACGATGACGGGTATTATGATCATGAGATGGTATAGTATAGTATTATTATTTGCATACATAAAGGTGGCTATAGCAACTTTAGTGATATCTTCTAGTTTCAAGATTTTAGTGCTTCTAAATAGTGGATTTGTATGTTCAAGATAGTTACTGTTTGTTATTATTCTTACTATTTTTTAAAGTTGAAACTTTAAAGGAATTAGATAAGTGGGGTATGTAGTGCACCATACGGGGTTGCAGTATGTTAGTAATGGATAAATATGAGCGTAATATATGGTTCTAAGCACATCTTGTGGCATGAGATCTTTTATTTGATAGAGTAGGGCAATGTATCTTGAAATTTTTAAAGTGAGATTATTTATGTGATACTTGAAAGTTAAAGAGTCATCATAGGTAACACCAAGAAAATTGATTTGATTAGTTTTAGCGATTAATTTATTGTTTATATGTAGTTGAGGAAGAGTTAGTGTACGTTTTATTGTAAATAGCATGAAATAAGTTTTGTTTGTATTAATAGTGAGTCTGCATAGGCACCATTCATAAAGTTTTTGAAGTTCATTATTAGCACAATGTATGAGCTGATCTGGATTTGGGCCAGTCAGGTATACGGTCATGTCATCAGCAAATAATATTGTTTTAGCCTCCGAGAAAATATCTGAAATGTCATTAATATATATTAAAAACAACAAAGGACCTAAGACACTACCTTAAGGGACACCTAGTATAACTAATGTTGTGGAAGACTTTTCACCATTAAAGATAACATGTTGCTATCTGTTTGATAGATAATCCTTAAACCATGAGAGTATTGTGCCACGAATTCCATAATGATGCATTTTACCAAAAAGAATGTTGTGATTGACTGTATCGAAAGCTTTAGCAAAGTCGATACATATGGATATTACAGAGAGCTTATTGTCAATGGAAGAAAACACTGCATTAGAGAATCTATTTAGTGCTGTGAAAGTATTGCATTTTGGTCGAAAACCAAACTGTGATGGATTAAGAATATTTTTGTTTTCCATATAACGTGTTAGATGTATTTTCATAAGAGTTTCAAATATTTTTGAGAAAATAGTGAGTTGAGAAATTGGTCAGTAGTTTATAGGGTCATTCGTGGATCCAGATTTGTGAATGGGGGTGATCTTGGCAACTTTCAATATAGCTGGAAAGGTTGCGGTTACAATAGACTGGTTGAAGAGTATAGTCTGAGGAATTGAGAATAGATTACAATTTCTTTTAATAACAGGAATTGCTATGTCATTTATACCAGCATTTTTGTTGTTTGGTGACTTAATTACTGCATTTAAATCATAAGTTGAGAGAATAGGGAATATCATGGAGTGAGGGTAGTTACCTTTTACATAAAGGTTTGGGTTTTCGTTGGATTGTAGGAGATTACCTTCAAGTTCTGATGCAATGGTGGAGAAATAGTTACTGAAAGCTTCAAAGATATCTGATGGATTTTCTAATAACGAATTATTATATTGTAGGGTCTTAATTATATGTTTATTGTAAACATTACCTTTTAGCTCATTAATTGTCTGCCATATTTTTTTTTGTTTGTTCTGAAATTACTAAATATTTGGCGATAATGGTTGGATTTTGCAACACGTATTACTTGGGTCAGATTGTTTCTGTACTGCTTGTATATATCATGTGAATTTGTCCCCATTTTGTACATCTTAAAAAGTTTACATTTATGTTTAATTGAGATTAGTATTCCATTAGTGAGCCAATCATTTTGAAGTCTTTTTAAAGTTAAATATTTTGTTTTTATAGGAAAGATTTTGTTATAGAGTTCATATATAGTATCAAGCAAGACGTAAAAATTATCATTAGCGTTGGCTAGAATGAGGATTTCTTCCCAATTTATTTTATGTAATTAATTAATGAATGAGTTATGGTTATCATTATTGAAGTTTCTGAAGTTGATCTTATGCTTAATATTTGGTATAGATTGTTGGGTGATATTTATGAATATGGGGAGATGGTCTGACATACAGTATTGGAAAATACCAGACAAGGATGGCGGCGTCAAGTTAGTCCAGATATGGTCTAGCAGTGATGGTTGGCCAAGGTCAGGACTATCAGAAAATCTCGTTGGTCGAGAAATATGTGGGAAGTAATTTAGGGTTTGCATAGCATTAAGGAATAAATTTGTTGGGAGATGAGTGGCATGTTCAAGTAAATTAATGTTAAGGTCCCCAAGTATAATTGCTTTGTTATGTCTAAAAATTTCGTTAGTTAGTAATTCGCTAATAATATCTGAAAACTCATTAACAGCTATATGTTTACTTTGAGGTCTATAGATAACAGTGATTATATAATCAGTATTTTCTATTTTTAGCCTAACTGAACAAATTTCAATATTTCTTTTAATAAATGCGAACTGGTTTAGGACCTCAACATTGATTACATCTTTAGTGTAAATAATAATTCCCCCATGCTCTCTATCAGTTCTTACTAGATGAATTGGAGTTTAATGTTCTATGGAATAAAGATGTTTAGTATGTTCTTGAAGCCAGGTTTCTGTAACAGCAATAGCATCAGGTGGTTTAGGTAAGCAAGTGAGATATTATTTTAGGGAGTCAAAGTTTTTGTGTAGTGATTTAATATTAACATGTATAATGTTTAGGTAATTGTTTCCCAGTGTATCTGTAACAGAGTTGTATTCTTCAAAACTGAAATATCTTGATAGCGTTGACATCATATTGACCTGAAATCATCTTAATAACATTTGATTCAAAGTTGTAGCAATTATTATTATCATCACATCATCATATAGTGATTTGTAAAGGTTCTTCATAAGAAATATATATGTAGAAACAATAAACGAAATAACAACACACACAAAAACTTAAATAAAACGACACAATACAGTATAGGCTCACCAGGTAAGCAGTGAGTAAGTAATAGAGGTACAAGAGGTGCATGATATAATGTGCAGGCAAACTTTCCACCATTTGTAAGGTTAAATGAATTCAATAAGGAATGTATAGAGTCTAAGAGATTGAGAAAGTAAGATAGATTGGAATAAGAAAGGAGAAATTAGATTTAAGTAAAGTAGGAGTTAAGTAAGTTAAGTAGGTATAACTAGTACGTAGTGTTAGATGAGTTACTTTAGATAAGGTTAGTATAAGATAAAATCTGGTTATGGAAAAAGGATGGGTTAGGTAGGGTATGGTTTGTAAGTAATGGTAGATGAGGTTAAGTTACGGGAAAAAAAGTAAAGTAGTTTTTTGGGTTGTGACAAGTGAGATTAAGTTCAATAAGGTAAGAAAAGCAGGATTCAATAAGGTGGGTTAAGGTAAAGGTAGGGTTAGGTAAGGTAGTAAAGGATGGGTTAGGTAGGGTTTAGATTGTAAGTAACGGTATAGGAAGTTAAAGCTACAAGACATGAGACAAGAAAGATGAAGTTAAGGTAAGGTAAATATGGTTAAGTAAGGTAGGTTAAGGTAAAGTAAGGTGAGGTAAAGTAAGGTAAGATAAGGTAAGGTGAAGTAATAGAGGTTAGGGTAAGTGAGATAAATAGAGGTTAGGTTAGGTAAGGTAGAGTAAGATTGGATTAAGTAAGATAGGTTAAGATAAAGTAACGTGAATTAAAGTAAGGTAAGGTATGGTAAAGTGAAGTAAATAGAGGTTATGTTAGGTATATAGTAGGATAGCTAATTTAGGTGAAGGTAAGAGGACAAGTAATGATTAGGTATGGTTAGGTAGGGTTAGAATAGGTAAGGTTAGGTAAAGTTATTAGTGGGGTTAAGTGTAGAAGAGGAAATAAGTAATATGCTAGTCATAAACAAGTGGTAGTTACCAGTTATATCTGTTACAGCTAGTTAGTCTGTCAAAGCAGGGAACTTAACAAGGAAGTCATTTAAGGCTCGCTCATTAGTGATTATATGTTTTTGATTTGAACATTTAAGTTTGATGCAAATTTTACCGTCTTTTGTATAGCATTGCTGGAAATGTTGCCTCTTTTCCCTTCTAATATTCCAGGCAGTCTTGAATAGAGCAAGTCCTTTAGATGTAAGGCTTTCATTAACATACATGTTTGGTTTCATGGTAATACAGGCACTCATAATATCTTCTTTTTTTTGGCGGCTGTGCAATTTCACTATGATTGGGTTATTTGAGTTAATGAGCAACATTAATGTCAGTATGGTCAATGTTTAGTTTCAATTTTGCCTTGATGGCATTGACTACAATTTCTGTTGGGTTTTCGTTGATAGTTTCTCTAGGTAGAGATGTACCACTGACGATAATCGTGTCTCTTCGTTCATATTGGTTGACATCGTCTATCTGACATTCAAAGTCACTAACTTTGTTTTCTAGCACTTTAACTCTGCCTTGTAACTCATCAATTTTCTGGTTCTTACTCTCCAACAAGGTTTGTAACACTTTGACTATAGTATTCACAATCACTTTGCTTTCCTCAGAGAGTGTGGTGATATCATCTTGTATGGTGTTCAGAATACTCAGGGATGCTGGTGGGTGTGGTGGTCCTGGGTGTGGTGATCCTGGGTTCTGGGTTGACGTGGATGCCTGGTTAATTATGTCCAAGTCCTGGTCCCGCACAGTATTTTTCCGGTATTACTTAACTTTATGCCATTAAACAGTAGATGGTTATGGCTACCCTCAGCTTGTTGCTCTTACTATTTACAACATTTTCACTGATCACACTACCTGTCGGAAATGAATAATAACGCTGCAATACGTCCGGGAATGTGGTGCGTCTGGGGACTTTTTTTTCTAAATCCATCTAAGTCCAGACACTTGAACATAAACAAACAAACACTATCAATTGTTTATAGCATGGGCTTGTGGGTAACTACTGAGAGGATTCTTATAGTATCTATATTTCCTCTGTCCAATGACGTGCCACCACTTCTTAAGAGCACCAGCTGCGCCAATGAGAGCTTGCTATAAGTAATAGTAGGCGTGGCACAGATGAAGGCAGGTGACGAGACATTTTTAGTACTCAGTTCTGTAATGGCTACCATTGAGATCACTTGTGAAGGTTGCGAATTCGATTATTGGGAAATTATCGCAAAATTTCATTCGAAAAACGATTTGTGTTACGAGTTTCTGAGGGAACACGGCGTCCTACCAGCAGCTGTTCAGTGTCCCCAGTGTGTGGCTCCTTGGAGGAATAGTAGAGGATGACCCACAGACAGGAACTTTATGCTCTCGTTATGGTATTGTGAGTTATGAAATTATACTTGGTAAGTTTGCAATTCAACCAATAATTAGGTTAGGTTAGGTTACAACAGTGTCAGCGGGGGGGGTCTAGGGAGGACACAGCTCCCCCTTTTAGGATAGGTTAGGGTAAATTAGGTTAGGTTAGGTTCCAACAGTGTCATCGGGGGTGTCCAGGGGGCGCGCAGCCTCCCCGGTTATGATAGGTTAGGATAAATTAGATTAGATCTGGGTGAATTTTTCCTAAATCTAGGGAAATTCCCTTCGATTTTTCAAAGGCCATATATCACTCACATATGCCTCCCCCCCAAAAAAACCCGATTCCGCACGGTCCCCCAAGCTTGTTGGGGGGGTTTGGTGGGGTGTGGGTAGAGATAGGGAATATTGGCATAAAGTATAAATTTACCATTTTTCCTTGTGTTCACCATAATGATCCTGGAAATAAGCACTAAACGGCAGAAATATTGTCGTATAGGAATTGGGGACGTGAGGTGAAAATTTAAGAAGTTGTTTTGGCGGGGACACTGGGCTGGCGCTAGTCCACGTCGA
>JAXIVD010001255.1:10000-25000 GCA_036785275.1 Cancer borealis | reverse complement strand
ATTTGTTATAATTTGTGTTTTTTATCTCACACGAAAGGGGTGTGGGAGGGATGATAGGGATGACAAAGAGGGAGAGAAAAAAGGGGAATGGAGAGGGAGGGAATAAAGAGGGGGGAATGGGCTAGAGGGGGAAGGAAGAGACAAAGAAGAAGGGAGAGAAAAATGGGGTAGTGTGTGGGAAGGAGGGTGGAGAGGGAGGCAGGCAGTGTGAGTGCGCGGGAGAGAAAACGGTGGTGTTGGGGGGGTGGGACGGGCTGCGAGCGGGAGAGAAGAGAAGAGGGGGAGGGAGAGGGGCATATGGAGAGAAAACGAGGGTGTGGGGGGGGACGGCCTGCGAGCGGGAGGAGGGAGCGGGAGAGAAAGAGAAGAGCAGGGCAGGAGTAAGCCAGCCTATCACGAGGCAGAATCTGCCTACGTCACTGGCGCAGGCGGACCGGGTGAAAATCTGATGAAGTTTTCGGAAATATGCGCTCGGGTCAGTGGTTGGTGAGAGATTGCAAGAGAGAGAGAGAGAGAGAGAGAGAGAGAGAGAGAGAGAGAGAGAGAGAGAGAGAGAGAGAGAGAGAGAGAGAGAGAGAGAGAGAGAGAGAGAGAGAGAGAGAGAGAGAGAGAGGAGTTCAAAATCAAATTCAAGTTCAAATTCATTTATTTTCCACTGGGTAGTGGTTATTACACAACATAGATTTATAGACAGATGTCTACACGTCATACAAAAAATAAATAAAATATGAACATTGTGCTAAAACAATAATAAAATATATTTAAAATGCTATCCTATAAAAAGATATACATATAAAAGTTACATACAAAAGATCAACTATTAAATGAGTAGAGTTAAAATTGCAACCTTACCCAAGTCAACGATAAGATGTAGCGGTCTCCCCTTGAAACACAACTTGCGACACTCGTTCTCTAAATATGTACATCGCTTAGCTACAACTATTATAAACTTTGTATTTTTATATTTTTCATATAATAAAAAAAAAAAAAAAAAACTTCAACTGGAGATCGAGTTTTCCTCTCTCCAGTCAACCAACTAGCTACACAGCACTCCTGAGCATCAGCTCTTACAATTGGTGACCCAGACTGACTAGCTATGGTTATAAGTGGCATATAGCCTGTGCTATAAAAGAGCACATTTCTCCCAGTGTGATGGCCTGAGTCATTAGACTTATTCGCTAGATCACTCCTTTTGGCAAAAAGCCCTGCCTCCTTTATGGTGTTCGCAGGGTTGAGCCTAAGGTCAGGAGAAAATTACACTTCTGTGTAAATTGCCACTTAAGAGGTTATCCCCTCCCACCCACCCTGGCATCTTCTGTGCCATTTAAGACGCCGTCATTGCGTCTACGGCACGGCCTATGCGCGTTTAGCGCGGCCTATGCCTCTTCAGACGCCTTACTGCGTCTTCAGCCGCCTCATGCGCATCTCTGACGCCTTCATGCGTCATCACCAACCCCAGCGCCCACAATGCGCCTCTGTGTCTTCAACACCCCTTTGCACCCTCAGTGCAAATTAATGTTCAATCCCTGCCCCCCGCCTCGCGGCGTTAAAGTGACCAACTTCATCACCACTCACCGCCCTGTGGACTATTCAACGCCCTGTGGATTATTATACATCGCCCTGTGGATTACTCTACTCTCCACCACGACTACATAGTCTTCAGGCAGTTCTGTGCAGACAACACTCCAGCAGACGCCCTCTCCCATTGCCGTGTCGTTTTCTTACACTCCCAGGCGTCAAGGTCGCTCTCACAGCTGACACGGACTACAGATCCAATCGTCTCTTTCCGTCAGCTTCACGACCTCTCTCACCCTGGCAGCGACTTCACGGTACAACTGGGGAGGACGTTAGAATGGACCCAACACCTGCACCTGCCTTGCCAAGCCTCAATGGTGGCTTGGCACATGACCTCTTGGGCTCCCTGCCACCCTCTGCCGGACTCCACCCGCAGTCGTACGGTCATCGCCAGCCTCATGGACTCCACTCAACACATTCAACACTGATCCCCGGCAACCACAGGACATCTTTCCTCCTTCCTCGTCACTAGGGGGGAGGAGTATTGTAGCGGTCTCCCCTTGAAACACAACTTGCGACACTCGTTCTCTAAATATGTACATCGCTTAGCTACAACTATTATAAACTTTGTATTTTTATATTTTTCATATAATTAAAAAAAAAAAAAAAAACTTCAACTGGAGATCGAGTTTTCCTCTCTCCAGTCAACCAACTAGCTACACAGCACTCCTGAGCATCAGCTCTTACAAAGACCGTAAAACAAACATTTAAAAATAAGTTGTTACATATAATAAGAATTAATAGTCTTTTAAAATATGTTTCATAAACCTTGTTTCAAAGATTGAGAGCGTGTTTGCGTTGGTAACATGTTCAGGCAAAAAAATCCACAATTTAGGTCCATTAATAGAGAAAGCCCTTGCACCAGAGTTAGTCTTTGCTCTTGGCACAACCAGATGGTTTCGTTGTCTTGTAACTCTTCTGGTTGTGCTCTGGATAGAGGGAAAATAATGCAGCCAGTCAGGATATATCTCATTCAATGATTTATATACAGGAACGCTAATTTCCAGTAAATGTGTTTGTTTTATTTTGAGCCATTTAAGTTCTTTATAAGCCGGGGAAACGTGGTCATATTTTTGTATGCCATCTACAGAAACTCAGGCTGCGAAGTTGTGTAGTTTTTTAACCTTCTGTATTAAGGTAATGTTCGTTGTGCCCCTTATCCTTATACAATAATTTAAAAGGCTAAGAACAAGAGACTGTACAATAGTGGTCCTCGTTCTTTTAGATAAAAAACATACTTATTCGGCTTATATGAATTAGCATCCCTATGATTTTTTTTGTAAGTTCATTCATGTGTCTATCAAATAAAATATATTGGTCCATATGTAATCCTAAATTTTTGACATGGATGCTTGGGTGTATACTGGTGCCGTCAAAGTTTACCACAGTATCTTCAGGTAAATGTGCTAATAATTGTCTGCTGCCAACAAAAATGCACTGAGTTTTAGTAGGGTTTATCAGTAATCCATTTCTTAGGAAATATTGCTTAACATTATGAAGGGTAATTTCTGTATTGTGAATTATATTCTGCAGATAGTCTAAAGTATCGCTGTGGAGTAATTGTGTATCATCTGCATACTGCACTACTGTACAATCATTGATGTACTCGCCTAAATCATTAACATATATGTTAAATAAAATAGGTCCCAGAACGGAAACTTGTGGAACATCATATTTGACGTTAATATTAGTTGACGTTACTGTATTTAGTTGTACAGACTGAGTTCTGTTGTTAAGGTAGCTTTTAAGCCAGTAGGTATTGATATTCAATTTAGCACATTTACCTAAAAGGATACTGTGGCTAACGCTGTCAAAAGCTTTAGATGAATCACATAATGTTAATAAATAAATTTTCTTGTTGTCCATGTTATTGTAAAACCTGTCAGTAATCAAAGTCAGAGCTGTTTCAATGGAGAGACTGGGTCGGAAGCCATGTTGGTATTTCGAGAAATATTTATTTTCTTCTAAAAAGTTTAAAAGCTGATTGGATACAATTTTTTCCAGAATTTTTGACATAATAGGTAACAGAGAGATAGGTCAGTAGTTGTTGACATTATTGGGATCTCCTTTCTTAAGCAAAGGGATGACAAGTGCTTGCTTCCAGGCCTGGGGGAATATATCTGGGACTATCGAGGTATTAATCATGCATGTTAAGTAAAATGCAATGACATATAGGGCGTCCTTAATGAACTGGAGTGAAATGCCGTCAGAGCCCACCCAACGAGTTGCATTGAGACTTTTTATTGTTAATATGACTGTGTTAGTATCCACCGGATTAGGCCTGAATTTCGAAGTGTCATTTTTACGCTGTACATTCAGGGGAGGAAAAGAAGAAATGTCATTGTTTTTTAAAGTAAGTTGTGTTTTATCATGTTATTTTTCCAATATTTGCAAAGAAGTTATTAAATTCATCTGCTTTTACTAAGGTATTTTCAAAGTCATTAGTGTCTAAACTAGAGCTCTGACTAGGAATTATTTATTTGATGACATTCCATGTAGCTTTAGAGTTTCCTTTGCAGTCGTTTAGCTTTTTTGTGTAATATTCTTTTTTAGCTGTAACAATGTAGGACTTTGCAAGCTTCTTTTCATCTTTATATTGTTGTAAAACCGGGTTTATTCTATCATTTTTTACTTTAGTTCTTATGTCATCCCGTTACTTAATGGACTGCCGCAGCTCATCAGTAATCCATAGAGCTAAAGGTCTGGAAATTTCTTTGGTTACGAAAGGAGCACACAGATTAAAACATTTGATGAAGGTATTATTAAAAATATTAATTTGGACATCCACGTCATCAGTCTCTATAATCTGGTTGAAGTTATCAGATTCTGATATAAGTGATTCGCAAAAAGTATACCTTCCAAGATGACGGAAAGTTTTTATCAGTGATTGTCGCTTTGGTTTAATAATGTTTATTTTAATACCGATGAGATCATGGTCAGCTATTATCTGAGGAACTACATTTATCTTTACAACAGAGTCTGGTGCATTAGTGATTATTAAATCTAGTAAAGTTGCTGATGATGCTGTCACTCTAGTCGGCTCATCTATCATCTGTGTTAACTTGTTGCTTTTTAATATGCCACTCATCTTGTTTCCCTGAGCAAGTAAGTTGTCATTAAAATCTCCCAAAACATAAAAACTCTTCTTACTTAAACACAATTGCCTTAAAATATCTTGTATGTACCCAAAAGAAGCAACAGTTGACTTAGGGTGTCTGTAAATACATCCGACAATGATGGCTGGCAGCATACCACTCTGAACACTAACCCACACATCTTCAATGCCTGGCTGTCTAGAAAAAAGTAGATTTATTACATTAGTTTTCAGTAGATTATTAACATATATACACACTCCACCACCACGACCATCATCACATCTAAATATCTTAAAATCAGGAATGTTAACTTGTCCATTTGGAGTTTCATTTAGTAGCCATGTCTCGCTCACACACAGAATATCTATATGTCTCTCATGTAAAAGAAGTTTAATTTCATCGTAGCTGGACTGCAGGGACTGCGCATTTACATGTTCAATAATTAGATGTTCCTTTTTCAGGTAGTATCGATCGGCAGAGTCTTCATCGCCATTTTCCTAGTAACTGCTATAATAGCTGCACAGTCGACTCTTGTGGCCGTAAGAATGACAAATCTCACATTTAAGCTTATGGTCAAATCTGCAAGTTGATTGTCTATGGTTAAATTCCCCGCAATTAAAGCATCTGATCTTCCTACGATACTGTGTATTAGTGTGAACATTACTGGTGGCGTGTGGTGATGTGTGGTGTTGTGTGTTATTCTGTGTACCAGTAGTGAAGTATGTAGGTGTACGGTGGTGTGATGTGGAGTGTGCGTTATTAGTGGTGGTGGTGGATGGACGGTGATGAGTGTCAGCGTTAGCGTTACTGTTGTTATATGAGGGTGTAAAGATCCGAGTGTGAAGACGATCATTACGTGGCTGTGTTGTACAAGTTTCTGAGTCCTCTGTATCCTTGTTTAAATAGGGTGGGCGAGATTTCAATTCAAAGTGAGTCTGTTTATTAGGTGCATGGAACTGAGGCCTGAAAATTCTGTGTGTATTTGTGTTCGTAAGAGAGAAACCAGTGTGAAGTGTTTTACTGATGTGTTGCGTATGTTGGAGCTTTAACATCATACTAGCTTTGTTTCTTTTCCAGTTATCACACAGAGTAAAGCTAGGACAATACTTATCAAAAGCTGTTAATAAACGTATGGCACCAAGTCTATTAAAAATAGGATTCGGACATTCTTCACTGTCATAAAAACACAAGTCGTCAATATCACCGGTTTTAAGTCTAAAAAGTGAATCAGTTTCGATAAAGCTGATCCCATTATCATCACACCATTTATTAATATTTTCATTTAAATAATTGAATTTCACTTGCACTCAGTCTGATTTTTGGTTGGGCACTAGCCGGCAAATGTATATATTCATATTTTCACTTTTTTGTTTCAGTTCACTCACCTAAGCTCCAAGACTGTCTAGGAATTTTTCAGCTGGAGTGTTTTCATTTACATCACTCGTGCCCCCATATATTACGCAGGTACTCGGAGCCCACGCAAGTTTTTTCTCAAGCCAGAGCTTCATCTTGTCTATAGACGCGCCTTTTAATGTTCTTATAAAAGTATTCTTACCTAAATCATATGAGTTAACCTCGTTAATGTTTGCGTCACCGAGGAGCAAGGTTTTCTCTGGATTCGGGTTGGGGTTGGATACTATTGGTGTGTTCAGAGGGAGTCGGATTTGATCATTTGCCGTTTTCTCCAAAGCGCACACACGCTCAGTTAAAGCGTTTACACGTGTCGCCAAACTTCCAAATATCTTGCCCTGTTTTCACGAACACGAATAAGGAGAAATGTCTTGGTTGGTGTTGCCACAATTTTCCTAATATATATTTCAATCTTAATGCTTGTTTTTAGTTTTCTTTTATATTAAAAGCGACATATATTATATACATATTTTAAATTATAAGCACTGAAATGATCCCAAACATCTTAATTTCTTCAGATTTATTCGAAATAGATATCATGGTTTCTCCGTATATTTCGCATCGCTTCTACCCTTGACTCCACCTAAAGTAGAGGCCAACATCTCGCTATGTGATACAAATTCCCTTATATATTACAATCATTATGCTTGTTTGTGGATTTTTGTTATACTAAAAACAACATTAATAATGTAAATGTTATGTATTTCAACAACTGTCATGATCTCAAACAACTTACTTTCATCTTATTTATTTGAAATGTATATCCTGCTGATTCTGTATTGAAACTACAGCACTGCAACCGCCACTCTTGACTCTGGCCAGTGGCCACAGCATACCTTCTCCGCATTCAGACTACCGCACCAGTGGTATTTTGGTATGTGTTGCAGTTCTGAAATAAATTAAGAAAAACAGCAGAATACTTGCAAGACAAAGAATGTTGAATGATATTAATGCCCCTTGGTTTGTTTTGGTTAGTTGGTTAGTGAGGATTATTGGGTATTAGTATTTATTTATGGTTATGAGAACATATTTACAAGTCAAGTTTGGTGTTCTGTATTACATTATCTGTGTCGGGGCTCGGGATTGGGGTTCCTTTAAAGTGAACAGAGGGTCCTTGGGAACCAAGAATGGACCCTGTCTGGGGCTCCATCACTTTAGTTCTTGGAGAACCAGAAACTCTTCCCATCCTAAGACTTCTATCCAGGTTCTTGCTGGTGCCGTTGTGGAATATCTTGAAGTAAAGTTCGGTCGAAAAATGTTGGGCCACAGTCCATTCTGGTATGTGTTGCAGTTCTGAAAATTTTTTGAGAAAAACAGCAGAATACTTGCAAGACAAAGACTGTTGAATGATATTAATGTCCCTTGGATTTTTTTGGTTAGCTGGTAAGTGGGTGTTGTTGGGTATTAGTATTTACTTATGGTTATGAAAAAATTTACAAGTCAAGTTTGGTGTTCTGTATTACATTACCTGTGTCGGGGCTCGGGATTGGGGTTCCTTGAAAGTGCACGTAGGGTCCTTGGGAACCAAGAATGGACCCTGTCTGGGGCTACATCACTTAAGTTCTTGGAGAACCAAGAACTCTTCCCATCCTTAGACTTTCATCCTCTCCCATACATGGAGAGGAATATGGTGGAGCTTGGTGTTGATCGCTGTGAACGCTGCTTCGTGTAGTCGTTCATAATAGGAGGCAGTGGTCCGGAGGGGCTGAGTGGCCGAGCAGGAGCGGCATGGCGAGGGCCAGCGGGAGGAGCAGGGTTTATCAGCGGTCAAGACTAACCAAGGCAGCTCATTGAGGAACGTGGGCAAGTAACTCGTAGCTGCGGCTGTGCATAGGTTCTGGGATGCAGATTGCCGCAGTGCAGGGCTGCTTACTATTCCATTTTACGTCTAAATAGACTGGTAGGGCTGTGATCTTTGAAGTCCTCTGATGGATATCACAAGCGTAGCAGAAGCACTGGATGTCTTCTTCACTGAGTAGACAGTTGAGTGATGTCTGCTAGCGTGTGTGGCTGTGTGCGAGCGTTCGTGTGTGTAGAGATTGTCACCTCACTTGCTTGAGTTCAATGAGTTGACGACTTGACGAGGGCCTCAGAGAGCGGTTTGGGGGTGATGTTTTGTGTTCGAAACTGGATCTGTCTTCAGTGTCTAAATTTTCTTTGACTTACATATTTTTTGTGCAATATACAAACATCTTATTTCTTACTTTAATTTGATGAAAATAATTGTAAACAATACGATATGCTTTTTACTTATTATTAGGAAAAAGGGAACAATTGTAAGTCGAAGCTACAACCACAAAATGCATTGAAACATCAACACCCACACAGGTTTGAATGCCACATCTTGTTATTTTCTACATTTCTCTAATATATTACAAGCTTTTTGCTTGTCTTTGGCGTTCTTCTATATTAAAAACAATATATATAATATAAATCTTATGTAGACGATCAACTATAATGGTCTCAAACATCTTACTTTCCTCTGATTTATTTGAAATATATACCCAGATTATTTCTCATGAAAACACACACATCCGATTCGCTCCACCCACGTAGAGGGCCCACATTTCGTTATTTTCAACACTTCCCTAATATATTTCAAGCTTTATGCTTGTTTTTGGTTAGCTTTTATATAAAAAACAACATATATATTATAAATCTTATTTATTTCTACAACTGTTATGGTCTTGAACGTCTTTCTTTCCTTTTATTTAATCGAAATATTATCTCGCTCAGTGTCTACACAGATGAAGTTCTGAAGTTTGATGAGCTGTGATTCGTTACATGACCAGAGGCAAAACACTCGCAAACGCAGAAATTCGTATATTGAAAGTGTTTGCGATATGTTGGTCAGAATTTGCCTAGTCATTGCATCTTGGCAAGTGGTCTTGACATTACATGTAAACGCCTTTAATGTCCCTATCATAGTGTATGCGAGAGAGAGAGAGAGAGAGAGAGAGAGAGAGAGAGAGAGAGAGAGAGAGAGAGAGAGAGAGAGAGAGAGAGAGAGAGAGAGAGAGAGAGAGAGAGAGAGAGAGAGAGAGAGAGAGAGAGAGAGAGAGAGAGAGAGAGAGAGAGAGAGAGAGAGAGATGAGAAAGAGATGAGAGAGATGAGAGAGAGAGAGAGAGAGAGAGAGAGAGAGAGAGAGAGAGAGAGAGAGAGAGAGAGAGAGAGAGAGAGAGACCCAATGGTTACTGTACAGTCACCTGACCTCTTATGTAAAGCTCTGCAATCACTGAATGTTCAACATACACACACACACACACACACACACACACACACACACACACACGCACACACACACACACACACACACACACACACACACACACACACACACACACACACACACACACACACACACACACACACACACACACACACACACGAAAAAACACCTGTTTGTAACCTATTTCATAAGTGTAAACATTAAAATAACACGGTAACAAAATATATTAAATTAAAAACGCACAATTTAAGGTGAATGTGACTCTGATGACGGGTTAGGAAATATTGATAAAGTGTAGGACGTTCGTATTGCCGTGACATCACCCTCAGGAGGTCAGCGGGCAACCAGTGGACTTCCCACTGACGTAAGGCGAAAGATTGATTGGTATCCCTGTTCTGCTCCTTCTGTTGGGGCCCCTGACTTCTAGCTCTGCTTGATTATATCATACTTTTTACGTGTATTACTTCACCTTATCTCACATAATCACCGCATAGTCGCCTTCACCACTGGTATTTGCCATCCACTATTACTGCTCTCACCACCATAAATATTCTCAATCATCCATCATTACCATTACCATGGTGACTACTATCTTCTATCTATACCACCACCACCACCAACATCTCCACCATTATCTCCTTTGTCACCACCACCATCATTACCACCACCACCACCACTACCACCACCACCACTACCACTGCCTCCGCCGCCACCCCCACACACTGTTCCCACCTGTCACTTTCCCAAGCCTTTGTCCGACCTGTGGAACGTGCACCAAGAATCGAGGAATAGGAGAAGAAAGAGGAGGATAAAGAGGAGGGGGGGGGGGTAGCAGAAGGAGGAGAAATATGAAGGGAAACAGGAAAAGAATCAGGAGAATGGGAAGGATGAGGAGTAAGAAAAAGAATAAGAGGAGGAGGAGGAGGCGACAAACAGGTCAAGCCTACCTCTTTTCCCGTGGTAACCGTGACCACATGATCCTTCACCCCAAGATAACGAGGAGTATCCTGACCTCCAGTACTGTCTTGATTGTAAAATCAACTCTGCATCAGAAAACGTGTATGTCAGAGATAAACATCCAGAGATACAATCCTTAATTTTTCGAGACATATCAATGTGTAGTGTAAAACTCAAAGACTGAGTGACAGAAACATGTAAAGAAGAAGAAAATGCAAATGAAGTTTCCAGGCGACTGCGAATTAAGAAAGAAGCAAATGGTAGATACTACCACGATAACTAATTCAATAATATTGAAGACATAGAGACATTCCAAGTGCCTATATAGTGATTAAGATTTGTAAAATCAATTGAAATGTTATTGTTAATCAAAACTAGTGCGTGAGTTCATAAGAAAGGTGAGATGGTGCAAGAGAATGTAAATAATTACCTAGAGATATTTGAGAGAGATCCCCGTTCCTTGGCTCTCGATAATGATGATTATAATGTTATTGATCCTGCTATTGATGACGAGAATAACGAAGATTATTCTCCAGTACTAGAAGCTCTGAAGGAAAATTTGTGTATAAGATATATAAAAGAAATGTCGTCATCGCAAAGAGCAACTCATAGATTATTGCTGAATTGACTGTCTCTTGGCATTTGAAGTGTAAAAAAGCAAAGGCGGAACAGGAGTCAGCTACCTTCCTAGCTGTGCACATCTAGGCTAAAAATCAACTGAGAATAAATTCTTTTGAAAACAGTACGTATATGAAGCGTCTAACATTAATAGTCTGAAACTCATAACGTAAATAAGAAGAAAAAAATATCCAGGAATAGCAGGTACAACAAACAATTGAGCAAAGTAACCAAAAGCAAATAAATATATGAAAAAATATTAATTAATAGCTAAATTGATATCTTCTTTTCGATATTCAAATAAACAAATCAATCCGTGAATACATTGATAAATAATAAATAAGTAAATTAACAAATTAATAAGTAAACAAATAGATGCTTATAAGTATAGGGTAGGTGGTAGTTAGTGGCGGCTCGTATATAGGCACTGCGGAACTGCAGCACCCCCTATTTTCCACTCGATATTATCGATAACATTCAATATAATGAGTCCTTTTTCCTTTAATTCTTTCTTTATACATGTATAGGATATAATCTTTAAGTTTAATGTTAGTATTCATCCCCTAGTTTATGAAAATAATATAAACATTCTTATATAGAACTGTGCGCATCACAGTTCTAGCGACGCAGTGCTTGGCTGTCATGCGCATGCGCACATGTCCGAGATGGAACCAAGCCACTAGGAGAGAGAGAGCACTGTAGCTCACACAGTGCCGATCCTGGTGAGCTAGTGGGAGGTAGTATTGCTTTTTGACTCCGTGTGTGTTGTGCTTAAAATCCGTGCACCATATTCTTGAATGTGATAAATTGTAGAATTAGATTATTATCCTGCTTTCAGCTATTCTATTTAATTCACATTTTGTGCGCATGCACACATGTCCAAGATAGGAAGCTGCACGCAAGGGAGAGAGCACTGTCACTCACGCAGTGCTGACTTTTTTACACAATATTAAAACAGTGGATAAACTTTTTCTGAAGCAGCACCCCACTAATTCTAGCTACGAGCCGCCACTGGTGGTAGTAGAATGGCTAGCGTTCGGACATGCAAGTCCAGGATCCTGGGTTCGATCCCTCATTATCCGCTAGCCACTTTTCTTTGGTATTATCGCCAAGTGGCTAAAACTTACCCAATATTGCTGCCATACACTGTCCTCAAACAGGACTTGCAAAGTTATATGCATGTGTGACAGTGGAACAATTAGCCTCTCTCGCACTCATCATAAGAGAAAACGTGAGAAATTTGAGGCGTCACTATAAATAAATATAAATCTGAGCCACTAACGGGCGGAGGCCAACGATCAAAAAAACCTCCATCACTCCCTACCGGTCCCAAAGGTATGATGTAAAATATATTTGACTAGATTAATAGGTTCATGAAGAAATGAACAAAGAAAACAAATAGTTAAAAAATCGCACAATATGCCTGAGCATCGCTTGGAACGCCACTGGAGGGAACAAACTCTCACCAGACTGAACAATTTATTTTCATTCACTAGTGACATCGTCAGCATCCTAGCGTCACTCCACGACCCCATGACCCGTGTGTTAGGCGGAGTCAATACGGGGAGGTCATAGGGCACTTGAGCTGACACTTTCACACACATAATCGGTCTCACTGACCTCCCTACCCTGACGGCTGACGGTCATTCTGATAGATTAAGTGTTTTCTTTGTATGTGTGAATATGTATGTGTGTGTGTGTGTGTGTGTGTGTGTGTGTGTGTGTGTGTGTGTGTGTGTGTGTGTGTGTGTGTGTGTGTTATTCACTGTCACAGTCTGCTGCTGGTCTCTCTCGAGACAGCCGGCCGTCCCCCTATGGAAAGAGCTCAGAGCTCATAGTGACCAATCTTTGAGTTGGACCGAGACCACTCACACACAACACACCGGGACAGCGAGGTCACAACCCCTCGACTTACATCCCGTACCTACTCACTGCTAGGTGAACAGAGGCTACACGTGAAAGGAGACTCGCCCAAATATTCTCCGTCCGCCCAGGGGATCGAACCCTGGCCCCTCGGTTGTGAGCCGAGTGCGCTAACCACTACGCTAGTGGACCGTTTGTGTGTGTGTGTGTGTGTGTGTGTGTGTGTGTGTGTGTGTGTGTTTTATCCTTCTTTGTCTTTTTCCATCCTCGTCAATGTTCTCTCTCTCTCTCTCTCTCTCTCTCTCTCTCTCTCTCTCTCTCTCTCTCTCTCTCTCTCTCTCTCTCTCTCTCTCTCTCTCGTGTCTCTCTGTCTTTCTCTCTCTCTCTCTCTCTCTCTCTCTCTCTCTCTCTCTCTCTCTCTCTCTCTCTCTCTCTCTCTCTCTCTCGCTCTCTCTCTCTCTCGCCTCTCTCTCTCTCTCTCTCTCTCTCTCTCTCTCTCTCTCTCTCTCTCTCTCTCTCTCTCTCTCTCTCTCTCTCTCTCTCTCTCTCTCTCTCTCTCTCTCTTCTCTCTTCTCTCTTAATTGTAACAATTTCCTTACTCTACTTCTATTTAATATTCTTTGGAAAAAAAAATCTCCTCTGTCTCTTCTTCCTTTTTTCTCTGCGTCTCTCCTCCATCACACCTGTGATACCCAACCTGGCGGCTCGCTAATTACCTGACAGTCAAGATTGTAAACAGAGGAATTATTTCTGTCTTTAACATGCACGACACAGAGAGAGAGAGAGAGAGAGAGAGAGAGAGAGAGAGAGAGAGAGAGAGAGAGAGAGAGAGAGAGAGAGAGAGAGAGAGAGAGAGAGAGAGAGAGAGAGAGAGAGAGAGAGAGAGAGAGAGAGAGAGAGAGAGAAAAAAAAAAGTTCTCAAACAATTACTTTTCTCTTTGTCCCAAAGTATTTTCTTTCTCACATCTTAAATCACTTGTCTTTTACTTCAATCAGTTTTGTTTTCTTGTTATTAAATATTTTGTTTATTATTCCATTTGGTGACGCATTTCTTTCTACGTTTTTTGTTTTTATTTTAACCTGTCTATATCAGTTTTTATAATCTCAAATTTTTTTTTGATAATCTAATGTTACATTCACTAATTTTTCCAACCTTTAGTTTCTTCTCTTTTTGTGATATGCCATATATTTCTCGTCCTTTCATTGCCTTTGTCATGCAGCTACTATTCTTAAATTTCTCTTCATACTTATATTTTATTTAAGTCTCAGTCCCTTAACTCCATATCAGGCAACCTGTCTTCATGATAGTTTAATGAGGTAAAACACGGAAGACTAAAGTCAATGACGAGAATCTTCTTATAGATGCCACGGCAACGCAAAAATCCTGAATACTTGAACGTGCTAACGTAATCCTGATTCTCAATACATGCGATAAAACGGTGCAGCTGAACTACTGACCCTTAACTCTAAGGTCAGTGGCAGGCAAGTCTTTGAGATTATTATAAGGGACAGACTGGTAGATATTCTAAGAATATAACATTATTTCATAATTTCAAATACCAGCAAGAGGGCTGAGAACAAGCTCTCCTCCATAACTGCCACGGTTGATTATTTTTACACAATATTTATGAAAGTTGGGATAGATATATACCCAATGACGTAATATGCCTCGATCTAGATAATCTTCGACAAGGTCACATTCAGTGCAATACGAGATGACTTACGTATGTGCGTGTGTTAAATAATGGCTTACAGATGCAATTCAACGAACTAGACTCAATGGTGAGACCTTGGGTGCCTAGTTGTCACTAGTGTAATACGACAATATATGGTAACGTATGTACATTTTAACTTTGTCTACTATCTTGCAATTTGCAGACAACATACATTGAGAAGAGAAATAGTCACTTCAAAAGACTTCAAGATTATACAAAAAAATTGGACTAGAGTATCCTGTGGTCTAACAGGTGAAACGTCATTCAGTTTCAAAAAGTACACCTTGGGACCAGAAACTGTAAATCATACGTAGAATGTGCGTGATGAGCCACTGCAGGTGGCGCAAAATATACAGAAGGACCTTAAAAAAAACATGATGCTGAGGTTCATTACAGAGAACTTCAAGTGCAAAAAAAAATACGGTCATACAATTCGTAAAATACAACTCGTAAGCAAGGTCCCGTCTCAACTAGATAATGTATTTTTAGTACTACGTACAACAACAACAAAAACTCAAGGAAATACGTACAATTATG
>JAXIVD010001255.1:0-5000 GCA_036785275.1 Cancer borealis | reverse complement strand
TTTTGTACTTCAAACATAATATCGATCATGAGCATTTACACATCTACATCACACAGCCTAATTTAACAGGGGAGGTAAATTAAATTTACCTCCCCTGTTCCCATAGTGTCTGGTCCGCCGACCTTTGCCACAGCTTCATGGTAGTCCATGAAGCAGTTCCTCTCAGCATTGAGGCATAGGTTGACCTTACAAACCAGGCAAACAAAGTTTGAGCGCATTAAATGTCCCTTCTGGCTGCAGTGTTTGCAGGTCTGCTGGGTCTGGTAGAGGAGGAAATGGAACAGGGACTTATCGAAGGGCACCGAGGCATCTGGAATTGAGGTGTGCTGACCTCTGATGAGCCTTGGGAGTTCAAAGGTGTTGATGTTGCCTATAGGGGACGCCTCTGTCGAGCTCCTTAACCGCCGTTGTATTGCAGGCTTCCGGCTGCAAAGGACTTGAATATTACCAAGCGGAAGTCCTTCAGGGAGAAGCCCCTCGTCATTCCAAGAGCCCTGCAATCACGCCTGCAGCATAACCAGGCGTTGCACACACATAGGTCCAAGCAGTACGCGAACAGTCTCATGTACCACCTTTTTGGTTTTACGGTAGAGGTGGATAAACATTTCACTCTTGTTAATGCTCCCCATGTTTGCATTGTACGACTTGATGAAACTTGAGCAGTCCACCTCTTCCTTCTTCTTGGTCTCTTTCAAGTACCGCAGACACTTTGTGACAGAAGAGTGACAATATTGTTGTCTTTCAACCGAACAGCCAGGATACCTGACTTTTGTCTGTCAATGTCTCCTGCTCTGGGCTGATGGGAATGCCATGGACTTCCAATGTCACTTCCATCAATCCCTGATAAAGTATCATGTCGTGGATGAACCGATCCTCTGACGCTCTAGAAAACAGCTTGAATACCCACTCATCTGGTTTCAGCAGGATGTACTGCCTCAGATTCCCAGCAGTTTTCCCCTTGTAGCCCACCATGACCTCATTGATGGACCGCTTCGGAGTTGCAGGCTCCTTTCGGAAGGCTTAGGTGATAACGGTGAAGAACCTGTCTACAGTGCTGTGAAGCTGGGAGTTGTCGTTGAAGTGGATAGTTCGTTGAAGAAGTCAAAAGCATTTCGAGGACATAATGTCAGCCACTTGGCGTACTTTTGTGCCTATGGCCCAATAATCATCCAGGGAGGGATACTGCATAATCCCTATGATGAGCAGAATGGACACGAAGTTGGTTTTCATTGGTGGAGAAGATTGTAGTGGCACACAAGTTAGTTTAATAGGTGATGTGTTTGATGAGCTAAAAGCTGAAGAACCTGGGAAAATACTGCTGGGGACACTCTACATATGAAGGTGCCTCATGGTTGTAAGTGCGCAGTGGGGCATGGTTGATGTCCTTCCAGGTTATGGACCTATTTTGAAGGGCATTCGTGGGCTTGCGTTTGAGCTTGTCTGTGCTCTTGCACTTGCCGTTCCTTTTGTCCTCCTCTTCTTTCTTCTCCTTCTCCTGAAACATTGGCATAGTGCACTTCCTCCTCGGCATAGGTTCCCCATGAAGAATGAATTTAATTAATAAATTGGGCATAGGTTCACCATGAACAATAAATTATAATAAAAATCTGGGCTAAGCTCACCATGAACAATATTTTCCAACAAAAATTGGGCATAGGTTCCCCATGTAAAATGAACTCCAACAAAAACTGGGCATATGATCACCATGAAATTGGAAATTGTTGATGTAACAATATTCATATCTCATAAAAGCTCCAGAATATGCTTTACAATAACAAATAGAGATGTTGAGATCACAAAAGAAAGTAACAGTTTTATTTTCACTGTGCAACTATGTAAAACAATAAACATTTGGTCATTACCCAAGATGTGATCACATGGCATGCTGATGTGATGATGCTTTCGTGACTATCATCAAAGTTATTGTTTACATAGACCTTTAAATGATAAAAGTACAATGTAAACAATAACAATCCTAATCGGACAAAGTGTCTATATGTGACCAACTGGCAAAATCTAAATCTATAGCTAAACGGGCGCAAGTCCATAAATGTATGTTCCACTTGATTGACTCCTATATGAGGTTAAAATAAAACTATTCAACTGTATTTTATAAAGGCATCATCAACTTAACGACATCATGTAAAGAGAGAAAGCTGTAGGCATGAGGATCTAATTAACAAAAAACACTCCTACTAGCGTGTCTGGCCAACAACTGATGTTTGAGGCGCTATCAAGCCAATCACAGATACGGAGGAGACCTTGACTTCACGCTCGCTGGTAGCCTGCCCCCTCGTTATTGGCTCAAGCTCAATGACGTAGTGGTGCACTCCTATATGTAGGCTTGAGGGCGCCATTTTTGACGCCGACTTAAGTGCCCATAAATGTTACCTTATTAAAAGGGTACTGACTAAGAGGAAATAAATTAAGTATAAAAAAATATCCCGCTTGTCGCCAGACCCTGTAAAGAGGACACTAGGAAAAATATAGACATGGGGGAAAGTCCAATTTAGTATGAGAGGTGTCTTGACACTACTCTTTTGAAAGAATTTAAATCATAGGCAGGTGGAAAAACAGACACAGGAAGAGAGTTCCAGAGTTTACCAGTGTAAGGGATGAAAGAGTGAAGATACTGGTTAACTCTTGCATTAGGTAGATGGACAGAATAAGGATGAGAAGAAGTAGAAAATCTTGTGCAGCGAGGCCGTGGGAGGGGGGGAGGCATGTAGTTAGCAAGTTAAAAAAAGCAGTCAACATGAAAATAGCGGTAGAAGATAGATAAAGATGCAACATTGCGGCGGTGACTTAAAGAGTCAAAACAGTCAGTTAGAGGAGGAGAGTTGATTAGGCGAAAAGCTTTAGACTCCACCCTGTTTAAAAGAACTGTATGAGTTGAGCCCTCCAGGCATGAGAACCATACTCCATACATGGGCGGATAAGGCCCCTGTACAGAGCAAGCAGCTGAGAGGGAGAGAAAAATGGACGCAGACGCCATAGGACATCTAACGTCTTGGAAGCTGATTTAGCAAGAGTAGAGATATGAAATTGCCAGTTTAGATTTTTAGTAAAGGATAGACCGAGTGTGTTTAATGTGGAGGAGAGGGGAAGTTGAGTGTCATTGAAGAAGAGGGGATAGTTATCTGGAAGGTTATGTCGAGTAGATAGCTGTAGAAAATGAGTTTTGAGGCATTTAACAAAACAAGGTTTGCTCTACCCCAATCAGAAACTAGTGAAAGATCAGAATCTAAGCGTCCTATAGCATCTCGCCTTGAATCACTTAATTTTTGTTGGGTTGGGCGTCTGCTGTACGACGTTGAAAAATGCAAGGTGGTGTCATCAGCATAGGAGTGGATAGGGCATTGAGTAAGATTTAGGAGATCATTGATGAATAATAGAAAGAGAGTGGGTGATAGGACATAACCCCGAGGAACACCACTGTTGATAGTTTTAGGAGAACAGTGACCGTCCACTACAGCAGCAATAGACCGGTCGGAAAGGAAACTGGAGATGAAGGTACAGAGAGAAGGATAGAATCCGTATGAGGGTAGTTTAGAAATTAAAGAATTATGCCAGACTCTATCGAAGGCTTTCGATATGTCAAGGCAATGGTTTCACCGAAGTCCCTAAAAGAGGATGACTAAGATTCAGTTAGGAAAGCAAGAAGATCACCAGTAGATCGGCCATTACGGAAACCATACAGGCATTCAGAGAGAAGGTTGTGAGCTGATAGATGTCTCATTATCTTCTTTTTAAGGACAGACTCAAAGGCTTTAGAAAGGCAGGAAATCAAAGCTATAGGGCGGTACTTAGAAGGATTGGAGCGATCACCTTTTTTAGGGACAGGTTGAATGTGAGCAATCTTCCAGCAAGAAGGAAAGGTAGAAATAAAGAGACACAGACGAAAGAGTTTGACCAGGCAGTGAGCGAGTTCGGAAGCACAGCTTTTGAGAACAACAGGAGGGACTCCATTCGGACCCTAAGCCTTCCGAGAATCAAGACCAGAGAGGGCCTGGAAAACGTCATAATAAAGAATTTAAATTTTAGGGATGAAGTAGTCAGAGGGTGGAGGAGTAGGAGGAATATACCCAGTATCATCCAAAGTAGAGATGGTAGCAAAGGTTTGAGCGAAGAGTTCAGCTTTAAAGAAAGAAGAGACAGCTGTGGGGCCATCTGGTTGAAGTAAAGGTGGGAAAGATGAAGAAGTAAAATTGTTAGAGATATTATTGGCTAGAAGCCAGAAATTACAAGAAGAGTTAGAGGTTAGAGTTGGAATGATTACGGGCAGAAATATATAAGGCATGGGTTTCAGTAGATGGATAGCTACGGTACCGTTTTTGAGCCGCCTCTCTATCATTGACAGCACGAGAACAAGCAGAATTAAACTAGGGCTGTTTAGTTTTAGAATTAGAGAAAGTATGAGTTATGTATAGCTCCATGAAAGAAATAATCACCTCTGTTATGTGCTAGGCACAAAAAGAAGGATCTCTGACAAGGAAGCAATAATCATCCCAAGAAAAATAGTACATATACAATACATATATATACAATCCTATTTCTGTTACCTGTCCTATCACTCCACTGCAGCCTCAGGATCCGCCTAAGCAGAGGTGCTTCTGGCATTTCAACTCTGCTAAGTGAGAGGATTCCCACTTAGCAGAGTTGAAATGCCAGAAGCACCTCTGCTTAGGCGGATCCTGAGGCTGCAATGGAGTGATAGGACAGGTAACAGAAATAGGATTGTATATGTATGTATGTATATATATATATATATATATATATATAATATATATATATATATATATATATATATATATATACATATATATATATATATATATATATATATATATATATATATATATATATATATATATATATATATATATATATATAAATATATATATATATATATATATATATATATATATATATATATATATATATATATATATATACATATATATATACATATATATATATATATATATATATATATATAT
>JAXIVD010001254.1:37500-87500 GCA_036785275.1 Cancer borealis | reverse complement strand
GAGACGTCAGATGAGGTCAAAACGGATGTGTTTATGTATGAAGTAAAAGAAGAGGATGAAATTAAGATAGAAGAGGAGGATGTGCTACCACCAGAAGATTCTTTGGCTCTTTGTCAACAGGAACCCTCATGGAAGGAAGGTGAAAGGGAAATAAGGTAAGGAGATGCTCTGGCTATTAATATTATTTTCTTGCCTGAATTCACCATCAGTTTTATTATGCTAAAGGCCGGGTCACATGGGCAATTTTTCATGGTCACACGACTGACAAATTCGCCGACGTCCACAATTTTGCCAGGCTCTGGCGGGACGATCCATGCTCCTCTTTGCCGACAAATTTGCCAGCGAACTTGGTTCCTCCTCACAAGTTTTATAATGTATAGAAATGGTATGCATTGAATAAAAAACATTGAATGGCTTAAAACATTATTTTTATACGTGGCAGAAAGGCTCAAGATCAAGAACCATTTTATAAACACAACAGTGTGGTCACAGCTGTTGCAGCGTTTAAACAAGTCTCTAACCGCACCTACAAAATAGCAAAAATTCAATGGAATAGAGCCTCTGAGAGCTTGATGCTTGACCTCGTGAGGGAGAAAAAATTCTTGTGGGACGTGAAAGATCCCCAGTACCACAGGCTGAAGCTCCGACAGGATGAATTCAAAAGAATAGCGGAAGCCCTCACACTGGCCCACCCGGAAATGGGCGACCTGAATGGAGGTGAGTTAAATTATGTTTACTTTAATTTATAATGTTACTAAAGTATGTGCCACTTCAGATTGGAAGTTTTAAGGATGTATAGGGGACAGTTCTAGATATTTTTAAGTCATGGTAGGACATGTGGAAATGTGTAAAAGCTAGGGTTATAGGGGAAAGGGGGGCATAAGGCCCACTTAAGATTTGAGTCCTGTTTTTGCAAAACTTATGGAAGATATTTAAAGGCAGTTGGTGTTTTTGAAATCTATATTCATCAGTAAACAAAATAAACTTTCTTTGGAAGAACTAGTTTGGATCCCTTACTCATGATGATTAAAAAAAGAAAATGGCCACAGGTGGGCCATGACAGATGTTACAGCTGACTAAAGAGCTGATATATAAATATATATCATTGCCATTTGATAGCAGCAGCTAAAAACAAAAAACAGGGGTGGTCCATATGAACCACGTGGGCCGTTATGTCCAACTTTCCCCAATTGTTGCATTACCTGATGTATTTTGAGGTTTTCTTAATTATATTTCCGTCGCAAATTGTTAGTTAGTGAGATATTCAATGTTTTCTGTGAGACCTCTTCGAAAAATAAAGTTTAGTTTGGTTTAAACAAGGTTCTGTTATTTGTCAATGTTAAGGTTTGGTTAGGTTAGGTTAGGTTAAGTTAGGCTACATTAAAAAAGAAGCTATCAAATGTTCTCTATGACCAAAAGAAGGGAGTTGAACGAGGTGCAAACACTATTATGGTGAAGATGTAAAATTTTACCGTGTAACCTAACCTAACTAAATCTTAACCACACCTTGATCACGTTGGTCATCAACCTGCCTGGTTACCTGGTTGCAGTCTCTTGCCTCTTGCATTCTCCTCATTTCTTTAGTTTTTATGTAGGTGATTTCTATGTGCATACATAATATTAACAAGATGTGAGATGCTGCTGATGCTAATATGGATATTTATCTGATAAATTAAGGTCATTATCGAATATTCCAGTTTGAGAATTAATATGTAGGCAGCCTTTTTCCAGCAATAGACACAAATAATTAAACTTATTAGGACTCTTAACATATATTAACGTATTGGGAAGATCAATAGTTTCCCAGGTAAATCGTCTTTACCTACTTTCATCCAGCTAAGGAATTTATTTTTACTGGTTAGTAATGATTTGAAGATTAGAAATAAATTTGCAGTTACAAGAAAATGCAGAGAAACTCATATTAACTGTTTTACAGACCATGTTCGAGTGAAATTCAAGAACATACGCTCCTACTTCTACGCGCAGAAGAGAAAGATTCGCGATGCCCCTAGTGGCTCTGCAGGGTCTCCAGCATTAAGATGGCCTCACTTTGATGCTGCATCTTTCCTGACAGATGTGCATGTGGACCAACCCTCCACAAAAGCCAATTTTGAGCTGCCTACGAAAAAATTGGTAAGTTACGAAATATGTTAGTTACATTATAGAAAGTTACAAGTCCTTTGCTAAAATAATTGGTCTTTTCTAAAAACAACCTTGTTCCTCATTGACTTTCTTCTGTCACTTTCATTAATCTGTGTATGTGTAACGACAGGAAATTATAAATCTGATAGGCCGTTTGAAAGACACGAGACACCTCATTCCATAAAGTGGTACTCATTGATCAAGGTACACGTAATAAATCATAATTTGTGAAATTTTTTTTTTTCTGGGGTGGGGTTTGAACCTACACCAATGCCAGGCCAGCCATCCCAAGCCTGCAAAATGAATAAAGACACTGGCCTGGTATTAAGAGTTGGTCAAAAGTGCCTGAATCGGGGATAAGCACCACAGCCACATGCATCAGTGTATTTCCACTAGCATTTATTTGTTCGTAACCAAGCACATCTTTAGCTACATCTTTACTTCCTAAGGTCATGTCCACACTAGTGGGCAATGTCTGCAGGCAGAAGCGAGTAGTTTGCCTGTTGGCGGGCTCACTGCTTGTGCCCTCGGACAAATGAATAAACCTTTCTTTCTTTTTTCAGGCACCAAACAATGATTAATTAAAATGCACAGTGTCACCTTTTGTTCTTTTTTCACATTTTTTTTTCCACACACAGTCTTCCTGATTACATAACGACTACACTGCCTGGCTGCCAAGCTGCTCGCCTCTGACTGGTCCAGGCAGGCTCTGCCGTGTGGACGACTGTTTCTGTGTGCCCGCGGGCTTTGCAAGATGACGGGCATTGCCTGGCGTGCTTTGTCCGCTAGTGTGGACGGAACCTTAGATACTACCGTATATTGCGGCCTATAAGTCATGTTTTTAAGAAAAAATTGTTATGGTCAAAACTAGGGGTCGACTTATAGGGTAGATATAAAATAGCAACCTTTAAATATATTTGCACCAGTAACATCAGGATACCGGAAAACTGCTACTGAACTTGGCCTAAGGGCTGTGTTTACATATATTATTCTACTAAGACTTACAGTGAAAACCGGAAACTGCTACTCATGAGGACTGCAAATACTCCCAAAAGGAATGTTAAAGGATGATGTGAATATTTCATAGGCAAGGGACTCAGGGAGGCCAGATAGGACTTCTGGTTCGGGGAGACGACCTCTTCTTCCGCCATGTTGTGCAGGGGACTGACACTGTGTAGTAGGTGAGGAACAACAAAGTACCGACAGAAATCTGTTTGAATTGTTTTATTTACTTTACTGTAAATAAAACTTAATTTACAACCCAGTACTTAGTGACTCAGGCCGACATTGGGCCAGGCTAAGTAATAGTTTAGGGAGGTCGACTTATCTGCAAGGTAAACCTCTAGTACAACATTTTGGGGTCAAATTATAGAAGTCGACTTATGTGCCAGATCGACTTATAAGCTGCAATATACGGTATATACTGCATATTTACTCAGTTTTCAGACATCCCAATCCATTCCCAACATCTTTCCATATCATAAAATAAATTCCTGACTTTCTCTGCTCCATACTAATTTTCTCAATCCCTTGCTCTACAGAAACCTGAATGCAGCACGTTGGAGGATGACATCGCTGAAGATGGAATCCATGTTGACGACATGCTAGCATGTCCTCTTGATCCTGGGCAAGATGATGATTGTTTTGCAATTATCATTGAAGAGGACAAGACTGACCATTCTGGAGCATCAAGTTATTTACATGATGAAGTAGGAGGGACAGAAAAAATTACTAATTTAAAACGTGCAGCAGACAGGCAACACAAAATAACAACACAAAATAAGAAAAAGCCTCCACTTGAGTCATTTGACAGCTCAGTTTCTGTAATTGCCAAATATTTAGAGGATAAAAAAAGTGCTGCACGTGTAAAAGATCAAACAAACAAACAAACAAATGTAATAGATGCCTTTTGTCAATACATAAAAGCTGCCACTAAAAATATGTCAGAGGAAGGCCAACTCAACCTTTCACTTAAACTGTTTCCTGTTTTAAATGAAGCTATTAAGGATCAGTGCAGAAAGTAATTCATAGTATATATATTTACAGACATACATATAAACAAATTGTATATTTCTATTCCTCAAAGAAAATATTAAAAAATTTAAAAATGGATGATGATTCTTATAAAAATAAACTTCACTTTCGTACATGTGGTTTTAGTTTATGAATATGTGTATTGATCTATTAATTAAATCTATACTAGATTATTGGTGCTCTAACTACAACAGTTAAAGGTATAAGAATATGCAAGTGAATACTTAGTGTAATAGTGCCATTCGTGCCTGCCATGAGACTTCTCCTTCATTATTAAAATAATCTTTGAATGTCTCTCGAACTTCCTTGGCATAATTGCTGTGTCCTCTTTCGACTGGTTGTAGACATTCCAGTGCAGCATTAACATGCTACTGCATTTGGCCTTGCACCAGCATTCCATTGTTTGTATCTTCTCTGTCTAGGAATTCTGGCAGAGTAGTTATCCTTTGCTCTTTCACACGGTAAGTTGTGCAGAGCTACAGCAGATAAGGCTATGTCCTTCACATTTTCAGGGGAAGTTCGTATAAGTTGCCTGAATACCTGAAACCTTGCTGCTAAAATTCCAAAGGCATTTTCAGAGGTTTGGCGAGCCCGTGACAAACGGTAATTGAATATCTGTTTTTCATGTGTTTCCCCTTTACCTGGATATGGTTTCATTAGATGTGGTTTAAGGGGAAATGCAGCATCTCCAACTGTTTTCTAGTGTAGGGAATCATGGTAGGCTTAGGAATATTCAATATGTCACATTCCACTGCCCCCTTTAGAGAACACCTGTCCCAAATATCTCCATCACTGGCTCTCCCACAAGCACCGACATCAACATACAGAAACTTAGTCTGCATCGACCAGTGCCATCATTATCACACTGCTGTGCCCTTTATAATCATAGAATGTTGATCCTGAATTTGGAGGCTTTTGAATAAGGTTCTTTTACCATCCAGAGTTCCTATACATAATGGGAACTGCCACTGTGTGGAGAAACCAGCAGCCACTTTTAGCCACTCTTCTTCAGTGTTTGATAACTTGACATAAAGTGACTGTAGGACTCCATATATTGCCTTACTCACAGATGGAATAATGCTTGATAGAAGGTTGTGGCTGATCCTGAACTGGCAAGATAGTGACCGGTAAGACTCTCATGAAAAAAACAATAAATAAATATAATTAATGATGATAATTAAATTGATGAAAAAAATAAATACATGTATTCTGTATGTTGTAAAAAGCTGTGGTAAAATTTTACATTTCTGCCATAAGGGCGTTTGTTTACGTTTATGCCTCTGGAATGCACCTCGTCCAACTCCCTACTTTTGATCATAGAGAACATTTGATAGCTTCTATATTAATGTAATGTAACCTAACCTAACCAAACCTTAACCTACATTGACAAAAAACAACCTTGTTCAAACCAAATTAAATTTATTTTTCGAAGACGTCTCACAGAAAACATTGAATAGCTCACTAACTAACAATTTGCGACAAATGTAATTAAGTAAACCTCAAAATACATCAGGTAATGCCAAAATATAACAATGAATTCTCAAGAACGTTGTGGTGAAGATGTAAAATAAAACCAAAGCTTTTATTGTAGGACATATAATGGCAATTGCACTAAATGGCAGAAAGTGTGAGACTGACTTAGGTGGCCATCTAGAGACAAGGTGATTGAGAATAAGCTTTAGAGGTGTAAAAATTGCCACCGTGATAGGAGAAATAATCTGGAATAATACCATATTTTTAAATCACCCACCTGTTGCTAGATAGCGGAGTATCACAGCAAGACGCTCATGAGCAGTCACAGCCTAGCGCATATTTGTGTCTTCCTTTTCTATATGAGGCATGACCAGGGCTAATAGCTCTTGATACTGCTCTAGATGTAGGCGTATTCACTGCCTCAAGATGGCTGGGTCCTCTTCTCTAAGCTCTCTAACCAGTCTATAGGCGACACTTTCCTCTCCTTAACAGCCATTGTCGACTCCAAAGCTTCCTCTTCTTCTGTTGTAGCTGCTTTCTTTTTAACGCTAGCAGCAGTACAATTTCTGCAATTTCTACATCTGAATCCGTGTCACTGGCGCCGTTCATTTTGGAACACTGAAGCAGGATGAGTGTCTTCAACGTAGGGAATTCTTCTTCTTCTTCTTCTTGGGAATTTGATGGGGCCGTGCAGGCTGTGGTGCCACAGCCTCTAGTGCCCCAAAAGTGCAGGTTGCAGATGAATGAGTGGATCAGATCCTGTTGAGTTGACCTGTCCTTTGGAGGAAGGTCCTGGTGTGTTTGAGTACTTTGAAGGCCAGGCCAGGATCTTGAGAGCCACCTAAGATGTCTGTTATTGTTGGTCTGCGGATGTGGAGAGACGACAGTGAGTGAAGGAGTGCCATGCGGTGGGAGTGGTGACGAGGACAGTGAAGTAGGAGGTGTTCTGGGGTGTCTGGTTGTGTAGGGCACCAAGGGCAGTGGGGGTCATCAGTCATGCCCAGCTTGTGTAGGTGGGAGTTTAGGCGGCTGTGTCCAATTCTGAGTCTGGTGACGGCAGTGTCAAGGGCACGGCTGGGAGAGTAGGTCCACCAGTGGTGTCGTGTGTCTTGTCTAATGCGTCCAAGTGAGGTGTACTGTAGGGCGTTAGTCAGGTCTGTGTCCCAGTGTAGTCTACAGGCTGTGTGGAGGTTAGTCAGTGAGTCAGTCTGGTCAGTGGGGAGGTGTATGGGGAAGGGGTGGGAGTGTGCTTCCGCTGCCGCTCTATCGGCCACTGTATTACCCATGATGCCGACGTGTGAGGGGACCCACTGAAGGTGGATGGAGAAGCCAGAAGAGGACAGTTGGAGAAGAAAGTGGTGAATGGTGAAGCAGAGGGAGTGGTGTGTTTTGGGGCGGTGGTGCCGGATGAGTTGGAGGGCTGAGAGGGAGTCTGAGAAGAGAGTGACTGAGCAAGGGGAGGTGAGTGTGGTGGCAAACCTGAGGCCCTCTCTGATGGCAAAGAGTTCTGCTGTCAGAATGGAGGCAGAGGCCGGAAGCCTCCAGGCAGTGGCAGTGTTACATACTGGGACATACATAGCAGCTCCAACAGAGGGAGGTGTTGGGAGGCGGGAGCCGTCAGTGTATATGTGGAGGGAGTTGTGGTAGTGAGTGTGCAGAAGGTTGTTGAAAATTATCCTGCCCTGCACCGGACAGTGTGCCTTTGACCATTGTGTGTCTGTGTGCAGTGTCAAGGATATTAAGGGGGAGAGGGGAAACCAAGGGCCCAAAGGGGAAGTCTTCTCGAGAGTGAGAAAGGAGGGGGGGGTCACCCGGAGGGAGGCAAAGAAGGAGAGGGCTCTTTCTACAAATGGTGTGTGGGCTTGATATGGTAGGGGGCCAAGAAGTGGTGCCCTACTCTGTCGGAGGAGGAGGGAGTGGAGGGCGTGGCAGCTAGGTGAGGATGCAAGTTTGGTGTAGGTGCGGACAAGGAGGGTGGAGCGTCGGTGTGACAGTGAGGATAGGGAGGATTCTGCCTGAAGGGCTGTGACTGGGGAGGACCTGAAAGCTCCCAGGGCTATACGCATGGCTGTGTTTTGAATGACATCCAGTTTATGGAGAAGTGAAGGTGAGGCCGCCCCATAAACCTCACATCCGTAGTCTAAGCGACTCCGGATATAGGCACAATAGAAACGAAGGAGGGTATGCCTGTCCGCACCCCACTTGACCCCTGCCAGGGACTTCATTAAGTTTAGTCTTTTAAGACATGAGGTCACCAGGTAGTGTATGTGACGGCTCCAGGTTAGACGGGGGCCGTCCACTACTATACCTAGAAACTTATGTTGGGTTTTGAAGGGAATGGGTGAACCTTTGATGGTGACCACAGGTATGTTGGGTATTCGCCTTCTGGTACAGTTCAGTTATATTTACTGGTTCGGGCGTTGCCGAATGATGTCTTGGCGCTGAGTCGGCACTTCATCGTGTGATCACAGCATTGACAAAAAATTTCAGCGAGACGAGGTCGACAAAATTTGCTGACAAATATTGTCGACAAAAAATTGTCCGTGTGGCGCGAGCATTACGGTGAATGACTGATTTAGATGTTGATTGTCATTTTTACAATCAAACCATTTGCTCAACAAAATTGTTGAGCTATTTTTTGCTTATATAAAGTAAGTAATAAATGGTCCACAACAAAAAGATTTCTCATCAAGGCATTTCGACAATATTTTCGAGGAGAAATAGTTCAAGCTTGCCTCAGTAGATGGCAGTCAGCTGACAAGACATCAACACCCCCACTAGCCTAGCGATTAAACTGACTAAATTTTCTTGCTTCTTTTGGATGCTGTATAGAAAGGTATAATACATTTATGTGACATTATTTCAAAGTATAAACAATAGTGATCATGTTGATATGATGATAAATCTTGAAAAAATTATCCTGATGAAGTACCGGTGTGGGTTCACTCGAGATAACCCCTGCACTCAAAGTCCCCCTGTTTTTGCGTGTGCGTGGCAGGCGGATTTGCTGCCAGCCGCACGACTCACTCTTCTGACCGGGACTAAAATAATGTAAACAAACAACACTGACGCCCTCTCCCGCTTAGCTCTCCGCACTCCCGTCTCTCTCTCTCTCTCTCTCTCTCTCTCTCTCTCTCTCTGTGTACAAAATGTGGTGTTTGTTTACGTGTCAACATAGCTTGGGAGAGGTGAGACTGAGGTGACTGTCTGTCTCTGACTGGTACCGTGTGGGGTTTAGGTTGAGCAGCTCTGCTACGCTATGAAATTACCTTTCTGCAGCTCCTTCCCTTGAATGTCTTGACGTCTCCAGGACCTGCTTGGAGACGACTTAAGTAGAGTATTTCAGAGGACGTGTGCGGGAGCCCAGCAAGGTTGTGGGAACTGCATACCTATTAACTAGAGCAGCTGTCCACTAGGATGTGACTTTGTGCCACTCTGCTCTCGTGCCTCTCGAGGCGTGTGAAGCTAATGAGGGCTTGGAGTTGGGTGAGAGGGTCTGTTACCCTGATGGAGATGCAGAAGTAGGGGTAGGTGCAGGTAGGTGACCCTTTGGGGAGGTTAGTATTCATGGGAGGTGGCTCCTAGCTAGATCTGATTGAAGTATTTAAGTGGGTGAAGGATTTTAATAAGGGGGATGTAGGAAAAGTTCTTACGATCAGTAGTCAGGATAGAATAAGAAAAAACGGATTCAAACTAGAAAAATGTAGATTTAATAAAGAAATAGGCAGAAATTTGTTTACAAATAGGGTTGTAGATGATTGGAACAGACTCAGTTATCAGATAGTGCACAGACACTAGGAAGTTTTAAGAGAAGACTAGACGGGGATGAGAGGTGGGTATAGATAATAAGGGAATATTGGAGTAACAAGAACTATCTAGTGCAGGCCTCCGGGTCTTTTGTAGCTTCCTTATATTCTTATACAAGATTTTTACATTTTATTACCCAAAAAGTTGGGGTTTGCAACTTGGATTTTTCTGCATTCGGTAATAAAATGTAAAAATCTTTTCTAACCTAACCAACTGAACCGAACCTATCCTAACTTAACCTAACCATAATCAAACCTAACAAACTTAATCTAACCTAACCAACATAACATAACACAACATAACATAACTTCAAAGGCGTTTTACGAGGTAAATAATGGTGAGCACCGCCTGAAATTTTCACGTGTTGAGTACACTATGTATAGTATATACGATTTCATATTTATAATAAAGAGGTGGAGCAGTAGTTGTAAAGAAATATCAGATTCTTATGTATCATTAAATTCTATTTCAAATGAAAAATTTGTCAAAATAAATTCTGATTTAATGTTATTTTTTTAATCCAGAATAGAAATCACCAATCCAGTCAAATAGATAGGTGATGAGTATAATGGGTTTAGGAAAGACAGAAAAGGTAAAGACTTGTAAGTGGTTATTATGTTGGTCTCAAATTTACTGTACATGAGTTATGTATATTAGGAGTGAATATATAGGAGGCACAGGAAATTAAACAAATTATACACTCCTTTTATGGTTCGTTAATGTGTTAATTACTAGGAAATATAAATAAATAAGCAATATTAGCAGCACTTGACTTGCTGTATGAACATGGTGAATGGACAGAACTTGAAAGTGAACTAGTAATCCGGGGCATTAAAAGTGTGATGTGACACAAGTGGGTTCTTGAGGAAAATAAATTGTATCAAAAACCAGTGTTTCCTAACAATATAAAAGTCAAAATTTTTTGACAATTGCATTTAAAATAGTTTCAGTCATTTGAGTATGCAGCTCTTTGCTAATTTGATTGATACTTCTGCATCATATCAGTCAAATTACCCAGAACTCACCACAAGGAGGTGGCTGCATATCGAGTTCCATCCCCCTAACCTCTTAACTTCAATTTTGTCTTGGCGTTCATCCAAAAAAGTTGTAGGGGTATATTGTATTCTGATACTGTCTGCTTGGGCTGAAAACTGAGGGGGAGTAGCTGGTATTTTAACTTGTATCCATGTAGAATTCTTGCATGTTCTGCATATGAACAAAAATCCGTTCATCCTGACAGATTCACAATCAACGTGAAATAAATTGTTGCACAGAACACACTGAATCATGTCCCTCTGCAAAACTTTAGGGAGTCTACAGTGGCAGTGAACGTAAATCTCATATTTTATTTTCGGTAATTCCAGAGGTCTTGGTGGCATTACAACCGGGAACGGTTCCATAGCATCAATTTTGAAGCAATATGCAAGGTGACTCCTCATTTGACGTTGATCAAAATTTTGCGTTTCTGGAGATAACCCATAGCAGAGACTTGTAGCGGTGGCTATTGCAAATAAACCACAGTCTGAGGATCCTGTCTGCTGTTTGATGCAGGCATATTGAACAGTTATTGTAGGCAAAGATGTTTTTAATAAGGCAGCTATCTGGCAGTTGAACTTATCATTATTTTCATTTACGACAGCCATGCTGTCATAAACGTTAACTGTGCCAAGATTGCAACCAATGTTGCTCACAGTTAACCAATGGTTGTTGTTGACATGAATGATTTGAATCCATTCACCTGATGGAGCAACAACTTGGTTACAGTTTGGTGTTTCCAATGTTGTGGTAGACTGAAACCCAGACAGGGAAGGGAACCTACTTCCAAGTAACTGCTGAGCATGGTCAACATGAATATCAGTTAACCACATGCCTGAGACCTCAATTTCACATGCAGCTACATGAGGATGGTTGTGAGGAGGTGCTACATGAAGTTTAGACTGTTGTTTGGAGGAGGGGTTTTCCAATTTGCTGTCACCTGCAAACCAGAAAAAATAAACATTAGCATCCTGAAAATATAGATTTCACGTCACCATATTTAACTGACGTCACAGCAGTACCCAATGAGAGACGCTCTGCTACCAATCTAACATCAGTTTAGAATCTACCTCCACTCAGTCAACACGTCAGCTTCGCTTCTCCCCGGTTGAAGTTTGCCTGGTAAGCTTTCTCCTATACAGTCCTAAGTTGACTGTGGGTGAAAGATTTCTGAGATCTACGGATGCATTTACTGCCATATGTATTATTTACTATGCAGTTTGGAGCTGTGAGTTGGTTTTTACCACCCTAAAGGAGACAACATATGGTGTTTATCTGACCCTCTGTCTCTCTGGTTGGACAGTTTACGTCGGCCATGGAACAGTCTCCCCCTCCACCCAGGCGTCCCTCTTCGTCCTCGGGTAGCAAGAAGCGTCGGGGCTTGGAGAAGGATGACTTGGATAAGTCTACTAAGAGGAGTCGGTCATCAGTGGATGATTTCACACTCCCTCCTCCATCATGCGCTTCGCCGCCTACACACGCGGGGCCGAGTCAGGCCTCCACGTCAGCTGAGCGCTCTACCATGCCTGGAGAGGGTCTTGCCTTGGACAAGCTGTCTGCTCTCATTTCTGGCCTCATTGAAAAGCTGGACAATGCCCCTGCACAGTCTGGAGGTTCGTTTGGCTCTGTTGAGGATTTCAGTGGTTTTCAGGCTCTCTCTTCCTCTGAGGACGAGGCGGGGGCCGTTCCTAGGACTGTGCCTGACCCTCTTGATGGGTTGGATCAACTCACCCGTGATGAGGGTGTGGATGAGGATTTTTTGAGTGCTTTGAAGGACTTTTCTGGCCTTTTTCAAGGCGAGGAGGAGAAGGATGTTCCTTTGTCGGACTGCTTGGCCTCCATCCTCAACCCCAGTCTTCGCCGTCGACCTTTGTCTGAGGATGTCAAGTTGGCATGCAGGAAGATCAAGCTCCCGTGTAATGTACCAAACTTGAAGGTCCCGATGACCAACGCAGCCATAACTAAGGCCATGAGTTTAAATGGGAAGCTTGTGGATACCAAGCTCTTTCAAACTAACGGCCTACTGACAAGGGCCTTAGTTCCCATTGCCATATGTGTGAGTGATATTGGGGAGAAAAAGAACAACAGTTTGCATTGTTACTTGGATGGCCTTAACAGTTGTCTTCGGCTTCTTACTTCAGCAGTGAATTACATTAACCAGCTGAGGAAGGACGTTGCCCGGATCCATGTCCGTGACTCGGCCATGGTTGACCTATGCAAGTGGGAGTGTGAGGTCGGACAGGATGAACTTTTTCCTTTCGACGTGGCCAAAAAGTGTGAGGAGATCCACAAGGCGGGGCGGCTGGGCCGGCCATCCTTCCGACCTTCCAAGTGGTCAGGCCGGAGGTTCACTCCCTCTTCCCGCCCGGCTCGCTAGTCCTCTCAGGCTCCCTACCAGTCCCGGCCTTTTTAAGGCCAGCGGCCTCCCCAAGGGAGGGGGATGCATGGGCCGAAGTAGCAGTAACCTCCCCGGTAAGTTCCTGGTTCCCTCCTTTAGTTAATACTCCTGATAACTTTAGAGGGGGTAAGATTTTCTCTGCTAACCTACTTTGGGGGTCTCTCACGCAGAATCCTTGGATTCATGATGTGGTGAAGGGAAAATTTCTAGAATTTGTGTCCTTACCTATTCAGACTCTGCCTCCACGTCCTCTCACCCTGTCTCCGGCGGATGATCAAGCCTTGAACAATGCCTTATGTCAGTTCGTAAAACAGTCAATAGTAGAGCCTTGTTTACCTGATTATCACGGTTTCTTTTCCAATGTGTTTCCCATCATAAAGCCGGTAGAGCCGGCGAGGATTATCCTAAACTTGACGGACCTTAATGTTAATGTGCCTTATATTAATTTTAAGATGGACACTCTGAAGGATGTGATTCCTTTAATCCTCCCTAACTGTTTTTTTATTACAGTTTATTTCAAGGACGCCTATTATTCAGTTTATGTTAGGCCTGTGGATAGGAAGTGGCTTCAGTTTTGATGGAAGGGCCATGCTTTTAGATTTACTTGTCTCCCTCAGGGGTTAACTTCTGCTCCTCGCACCTTTACTAAGTTACTGAAACCTGTCCTCTCCCACCTTCGGTCCCTTGGGATGGTTGTGATTTGTTATTTAGATGACTGTCTTTTTATTGCTTCCTCGGTAGAGGCCTTGCGGGCCCAGGTGGACTATGCCTTGCACTTCTTTGATTCTCTGGGTCTCACCATCAATGTGCAGAAGTCAGTCCTGGAGCCTACCCAGAGGGTTACTTTCCTTGGTGTGGTTCTCGACTCTGTTTCCATGACTGCAACTTTGCCCTCCCGTAGGAAGGAGCGCATCAGGGAAAAAGGTTTGCTCCTCCTCAACAGGGATATCACCTTACTAGACTTGTCCTCATTTATTGGTTTATCGGTGGCTTCTGGTCCTGCTGTAGAGATAGCTCCTCTCCGTTACAGGTACCTGGAGATTATTCGTAACAGGGGTCTCTCTTGGTCCTATGGCAATTATCATTCACGCGTTGTTTTAGATAATCATGCCCGGGAATTAGTCACTTGATAGGTGACTAATGTAGAGTTTCAGGAGAGGTCGCTCTGTTCTTCTTCTCCAACCTGTGAGTTGTTTACGGATGCCTGCCTGACTGGCTGGGGTGCTTCGATGGGGGACGTTACAACTAGAGGTCACTGGCCCCACAAGGAAGTGGATCATATAAGCTCTTTGGAGTTAAAGGCTATTCTGTTAGGCTTGCAGTCACTTTGTCAGGATAAGATTGGCTCTCATATTAGGCTTTGCTCTGACAACACCACTGCGGTTGCATGTATTGATAGATGTGGTAGCACACGACCTACGCTTCATACTCTTACAGAACAGATTTTTGAGTGGGCTGCTTCTAGGGGTATTACCTTGTTGGCACAACATGTACAGGGTTTATACCATATGACAGCAGACACGGAGTCTAGAGTCAGCAGGATGGATGGTGAGTGGATGTTACAGCCGCGTTTTTTCAGGATGGTTTGTCAGCTTTTTTATACTCCTGATATTGATCTTTTTGCTACACGGATAAATGCTCAGTTACCGGACTACGTTTCTTGGAAGCCAGATCCATCTGCTATGTGCATTAATGCCTTTGCCTTGGATTGGGGTGGGAAGAGTTTATATGCTTTTCCACCTTTCAGTGTGATATCCAGGGCTCTCCGGAAACTGCAGGACGACGGGGCGACGGTGCTGATGATTCTCCCATTGTGGCCAACTCAGGTGTGGTTTCCGGCAGCCCTTCAGATGTTGGCAGCCGATCCAGTCTTGCTTCCGCGCTGTCCTCTGCTTTTACCGCAACAGCCAACTCTTGCACACCCTCAGGCTCGGAGGTTGGTCTTGACAGCGATGGTGCTCTCCGGGCAGCGTTCACACGTCGAGGCCTTTCGACAGAGGTTGCCCAATTTTTCCTTCGATCCTGGAGATCGAGCACTAAGGCACAATATGGGCCACGTATCAACAGCTGGCTGTCTTTTTGCCTCGGCAGGGAAGTGGATCCGTTTCAATCACCTTTGAATGTCCTTCTGGACTATCTGTTGTCAGAATTTAAACGGGGAACAGGCCGCGGGTACAGCTCTATGAACACTATCCGGTCTGGCATCTCTGCAGTCGCTACTATTGATGGACGTCCTGCAGGCCAACATCCTTTAGTTTCCCGTTTCATGAGAGCAGTCTTCCTGGAGAGACCGTCTTTTCCCCGTTCCTGCACTACTTGGGATCCTCAGCTAGTTCTGGATTATATCTGCAGTCTGGGTCCCACGGAGGATTTGTCCTTTCCTCAGTTATCCAAAAAATTGGTCGTTCTTATGCTATTGTTGTCTGGCCAACGTGGCCAGACCTTGCATTTTCTGGACACAAGAAATTTGTTTGTCTCTGAGACTCAGGTTGTTTTAGGGATTAGCGATCTGCTGAAAACTTCCCGTCCTGGGGTCGATCTGTCAAGGGTGGTCTTTGAGGCTTATCCGCATGACAACTGCCTATGCATTGTCCACATAATTCAGCATTATCTTGAAAGGACAACGACCATCCGAGGGGCGCTTACTGGGTTTTTCTTGACGACACGACCTCCAGTACGGTTGGCCTCTCGCGATACTTTGCGTCTTTGGGTGAGAGTTGTGATGGTGGCTGCTGGCATTGACCTTACTTTTTTCTCCCCATTCAACTAGGTCTGCATCGTCCAGCAAGGCAGCCCTGGTTTTGCCATTATCCACGATTGTCTCCACCATTGGTTGGGCCAGGGAATCGACCTTTACGCAACACTACCGGAAGCCCATTGCTCAGCATGGCCAGTTTGCGAGAGCAGTTTTGTCATAGTTTGTTTAACCTTTTCCTCTGCTCAGGATTTAATGTGAGGGTTCTTTGACCCCATTATTTGTATGGGTGATTTTCTTTTCATGTTCCTGTGGGACTGTGTTTCACTATGTTTGTTTTAGGTAATTGTTAATGTTTTGTATCTTCTGAAATACAGTGTTGTGCTTTAATTTGTTCCTATGGTTTTTCTTTTCCACGGCTCCATACTGACTACTTTTTTCTGAATTTTGTGTGATTTGGTAGGTTTTAAGAACCTCTCTAAAGCTCTCATTGGGTACCGCTGTGACGTCAGTTAAATATGGTGACGTGAAATTGTAAGATTAAACGAGTACTTACCAAGTATGAAGTTTGATCGTAATTTCACAAACATTTAACGACGTCACAGTGGTGCACAATGCCCTCCCTCCCTGCCCTACCTATTCTCGGAGCTCACTTTGGGGCTTGGGCTCTCAGCGGTAGTTGGGGGCTGCTTCCTAAAACCTACTCTCTAAAGTTTAGAGAGTAGGTTTTAGGAAGCAGCCCCCAACTACCGCTGAGAGCCCAAGCCCCAAAGTGAGCTCTGCTACCAATCCAACATCAGTCCGTTTAGAGTCTAAACGGACTGATGTTGGATTGGTAGCAGAGCGTTTCTCATTGTGCACCACTGTGATGTCGTTAAATGTTCGTGAAGTTACCATCAAACTTCATACTTGGTAAGTACTCGTTTAATCTTACAATTTTTGCAGTAAAATATTCCTGTGCTTGATGACGCACAACTATTAAACATTATCAAGTAAGTGTGACTTGGTGGTACAGAGACTAGTGTACTAGAATCACAGCCTAGATATCCCAGAATTGACACCTTCGTCAAATGGAGAATGTTTAGGTGTTCACATAACAAAGAATAGGTATGGAACATATGCCTAATGTTATGATTTTGCAGTTCTGACGGGACTAGAAGGCTATCAACTTGCCCTCCTGAGAGTGTGTGTGTGTGCGTGTGTGCGTGTGCACTTTATGTAATTTTGAGGTACAGGAAAAGGAGCCATACTAAAGCTCATGTTATCAATATCTACTAGCATCCAATTTAGCTTTAAATTCATGTATCATTTTCACACACACAACCTCCTTGTCTAATTTATTTCACACTTCTGCCCTTTTGTGTGGAAAGCTGTACTTAATAATATCTGTCTTACATATTGCTTTCTATGGAAAAGTTCCAATTTACTTACCAAAAAACAACACTTCAGATGGAGAGAGAGGTGGTTGCTCATTGTAGCGGCTTTCGCAGGCTTCTAATTAATGTGAACTGTTTTACAGGCATGGCAGGACATGCTTCCTCACCGGGGTGAACAGAAACCCGTATTTCCCGATGACGTTTATTGAAGCTCAGTCCTCTATTTTCATAACCATGTCTGCCTATGCCATGTCTGGCTGGCTCTACCATGTCGTAAAGAACTGAAATATACATTTCCAGTCACAGAACGAATACACATACATTCTCATGGCATTGTCATACACTTCAAGTAATGCTTACAATCAATAAATCATCATAACAGTCAATTTATACCACAATATATAAGAAATAAACAGATCTCACCTCGATCACATCCTGCGAGCGCGCTTCTCTTGTCAGCAATGAGTGACGTGAACATATCTCTATCAGCAATGTGATCGCCTTTACTTATGAAACAGCTAGGCATCTACTGATCCTTCTTTACAGTATTTGAACCTTCTAAATATCTTTATATAAATGAGATCAACAAAGGAATGATAAAATATACATACAGTTACATGGCCCCCCTAAATTGTACAACAATTTACCTTAAAAAACTAAAAGACAATTTGCCTTAAAACTAATACTGGCACATCATAAGGCACTTAAATTACAAGGGCTCCTTGGCGGGGATACCCTGGTCTTCAACTTGATCACATTCTACCAAGAGAACAAGACTGTGGATAGGTCTTTCCATTATGTTTATACATCTTGTACGTTTTCCCTGATTGTCAATATTAGAATCTGCCATCATGAGCTTAACCTTTCTTACAAGACCGTCATTATCAGGCAAAGCTTCTATGACTCTACCCAATCTCCAACTGTTTCTTGGCAGATTGTGATCCTTTACAATAACAACATCATTCACCATAAGATTTCTTCGAGTTTTGGTCCATTTTTGTCTAACTTGCAAGGATTGCATGTACTCTCTTTTCCATCTTGACCAAAACTCATTAGCCAAATATTGCACCCTACGCCATCTTTTTCTACAGTACAAATCATTTCTCTCAAAGGTGTTTGGAAGAGGCAGCACTACCTTTGTTTTCATAGTCAGCAACATGTTAGGTGTTAAGGGCTCTAAGCCGTCAATCGTTAGAGGACGACCATTAACTATGGTTTCTGCTTCGACTAGAAATGTCCTCAAGGTCTCATCATCCAACTGACCACCATGCTGATCAAGTAACACTGACAATACATTCCTTACTGTTCGTATCTGCCTCTCCCATACACCACCCATATGGCTGGCATTGGGCACATTCATTTTAAAGTCTATCCAGTCGCACTGGTGCTTCATAAGTTCTTGTCTTACATTACTTGTCAAACATTTTTTAAGTTCAGTTTTGGCTCCCACAAAGTTCGTTCCTTGGTCACATCTCAACTGTCTAACTGGGCCTCGTCGCCCTACAAAACGACGGTAAGCATTGAGGAAAGAGCTTGTATCCATGCTGTTTGCTGTTTCAAGATGTACTGCTCTCGACACCATGCAAGTGAAAAGTACTCCGTATTTCTTTAGCTCGTTTCTACCCTGTTTAACAAAGAAGGGGCCAAAGAAATCAACTGCCGAATAAGTGAATGGAGGTGAGGGTTCCAGTCTATCTGTGGGCAAGTCTGCCATCTTTTGTTCTTGTGTGTCACTTCTAACTTTGCGGCAAATAACGCACTTGGAAATATGCCTAGACACAAGTGAAGATCCTCCTATAATCCAATAACCACATGATCTTATCTCATTTAAAGTTATACCCCTGCCTTGATGACTGACCCTTTCATGGTGATGGCATATGATGAGATCAGTGATGTGTGACTGTTTTGGAAGGATGGCTGGATGTTTTAGGGTATCTTGAACGTTAGCCTGTCTTAATCTTCCTCCTACTCTCATTATGCCATCCCTATCTATAAAGGGATCAAGTTTGTATAATGAACTTGTCCTGGCTACTGCTTTACCTCTCCTCTTGTCTTTACTGAATACAGAATCTTCAATGTTATTTCGCTTTGAAATGCCTCAACTTGAACTTGTCTTATTATTTCCTTCTCTGATTCTGCTATTTCTGCTACCGTCACTGGTACATATTGGCTTTGGCTGACTATAGTGTCACGGTTTCTGATACATTTGAATTTATGCTGAAGCCTCCGGCATACAGCAATTGCTCTCTTAGCATGAAACCACTTAGAAAAATGTTCAAGCCTCTTTAAGAAGGGTGAAGGCCTTTGTACATTTGCAGATACAGCATGGCATACAATCTTCTTTACCTCTGGATCATCATCATCTATAATCTTGCATCGAGGATAATCAGTAATTTCATTCTGATTCCAAAGGAATTCTGGTCCTTTCCACCAGTTCTTGGTCTTAATTAATTCCTGTACTGTCATTCCTCGAGATGCATGATCAGCTGGGTTATTCTCTGTGTTTACATATTTCCACTGATCAGATGAAGTTTCGTCTCTAATTTGCTGTACTCTGTTAGCTACATACACATGAAATCTCTTTGACTCATTTGCTACGTAACCAAGGACGACTTTGCTGTCAGACCAAAACACTTCCTTTACATTTTTGTAGTTAAGTTCTTTCCTGAGTAATGCATGAACTCTAACTGACACGACTGCTGCTGTAAGTTCTAATCTGGGAATTGTGATGGATTTTAGAGGCGTGACACGCGATTTTGCCATGACTAAAGCACAGTGTATCTTACCAGTTTCGTTAATCAATCTAATGTAAGAACACTGGCCATATCCATCTTGACAGGCATCTGAAAAGTGATGCAATTCAACATTCTTGACTTCTCCAAATGACTCAGGTTTATAGCATCTAGGTATTCTGAGGTCTTCCAACTTGTGCAACTCATTTCTCCATTTTACCCATTTAGATCTGACATTATCTGGCACCTCGTCATCCCAATTAGACCCACATTTACACAATTCTTGAAGGATTTGTTTGCCCACAAGAATAACAGGTGACACTAGACCTAACGGGTCATATACAGTGGACAAAATACCTCTTCTCGTAAGTGGTTTATCCTTCAACTGTATCCTAAATTGAAAAGTGTCAGACTCTATACACCATTGAATTCCCAGAGTTCTTTCCATGGGCAGTGTTTCTTTACTAAGATCTAAATTCTTAACAACATTCACTCTTCCATGAGGGGATGTCGTTTCTAGTACTTCCCTACTGTTGGACAAGAACTTATGAAGGTTGAAACCTCCCATGCTACATATTGCCTTGCTTTGTTTCATCAGAGTGACGGCTTCATTCACTGTTGCCACTGACTTGAGGCCATCATCAACATAAAAATCTGTTCTTATAAAATTTGCTGCATCAGAACCACACAGATATTCATGGTCGTCTGCAGCCTTCTTTAATGCAAAATTGGCAACACTTGGAGACGATGTAGCACCAAACAAGTGAGCGGTCATTCTGTATTCAACAATTTCTTTAGTTACATCACCATTTTTCCACCAAAGGAACCTAAGCATGTCCCTGTGCTCTGGATTCACCTTCACTTGGTGGTACATTGCTTCTATATCACAAACAAATGCAATAGGTTCCTGCCTAAATCTGCAAAGTACCCCTACCAATTTGTTGGTGAGGTCTGGACCCTGTAACAAATGGCCATTTAAAGACTGACTCTTATAGTTTGCACTGCAGTCAAATACCACTCTGAGTTTCCCTGGTTTCTTAGAGTGATACACTCCATGATGTGGAATGTACCAAACTTGACCATCATCCTTATTTAGATCCTTCTTAGGCACAACCTCTGCATACCCTTTATCTATCATATTATCCAAGAACACTTTATAGTTATCATGGTGTTGTTTATCTTTGTCAAGTCTGTTTTTTAGCTTCATTAATCTATGCTCTGCCAAAGTTTTATTGTTTGGAAGCTTGACATTGTCGTTTTTAAGAGGAAGAGGCAACTCGTAATGCCTGTCTTCCAGCTGATGTACTCCAGCTTTCATTTTATTCATAAACCTTTTGTCTTCATACGATAATAGAACATCAGCTGACTTCCTTTCATTGAAATCAAGCTCAAACATATCCTTTACTTGGGAGGGATTTATTATCTCCTTAGTCCTTGATGGAACGACTAAGAAGCTTACCCTTTTTTCCTGATTTATCTCGACCTCTTGTACAAATGTTCTAAATACTGTCAGGATATTATCTTCTAAGCCTTGACTAACAGCAACCCTTCCTTGGATGCCCCATCCTAACTCTGTTCTTATCCCACAGGGCTCTCCAGACTCCCCTGTGATTACTTCCCTGTGCTCTATTGCTTCATTACAATTCACTCCAATCAGAAGTCCTATTTCTACATCTGACCTATATGGCATGAGTTTAGAAGCAATTAGAGATAAGTGGGACCACCCTTCTGCTGTCTCCCTTCTAGGAATCTGATCTCGTCGTGCTGGGATATTCTCTCTAGAGTATGCATGTGGAAGCTCTATATCTCGTTCATCATAGATGCCTCGTACTATAAGTCCAGAGACTTTATTACACACAATTGTCTCTTCTCCATTTATTGTGGAAGTTTGCAAAGAAATTTGCAGTCCACTCACTCCCACCTCATCTAAGAGACTTTGTTTCACGAAGCAAGCATCAGATTGATTGTCCAACAATGCATACACTAACACTTTATTCCCTTCATTACCTTCATGGTACATCCACACTGGTACTATTAAAGTTTGTGTGTCTCCAGCAACTGACTGTTTGACCTTAACCTCATTTATTACAACTGGTCTTTCATCGTTTTTCTTGAGATCAATTACCCGTTCTGGTCTTTCTTGAGTCTGAGATCTTAAAGCATCATTATGGAGAACGGTGGGATGGAATCTCTGACATAACTTACATGATTTCTTTCTCCTACAGTCTTTCTTTATGTGACCCCAATTTAAACATCCTGCACATAATCTTTTTTCTTTGATAAATGTAAACTTTGTATCAGGATCAAGTTTTACAAATAGTTTACAATTTTCTAAATCATGCTCCTCTTTACAGTAGCGACAAAATTGTCTCTTTCCTTCCTTTCCTTTAAAGTCTTGTTTCATAGTCTCTACATTTACTTTACTGTTAAAGGAACTAGCTGTCCTTTCCTCAGATGGTTTTGTAATGAAACCTTTACTTCCTCTAAATTTAGTCATGGTATATGACCTATTACTCTTATTCCTGTTCAAGCTTGCATTGCTTTTACCACTGTCATTTGCTTCCATGACCACAGCATTGTATGAAGTAAAAGGATCACATGCTGCATGAGCTTGTGAGTTGATGAATTTACAAAAACTTTCAAAGGGTGGGTACTGCCCTGGCCCATACTGAGAACTGCCATAACAATGTTTACTTAATTTTGCATTCCAACTATTAATTATGGATCCAGGAAGTTTTGTTAGTAATTTCCTATGTTCTCTGGGATCATTAAGGAATGACAAGTGAGGAATAGAATGCATAGCTGCCCTACAACATTCTAAAAAATCTGAAAACTTCATTAGGGCTGGACCATCGTCTTGAGGAATTTGTGGCCATCCTGACAACCTTTTCATGTAAGCATTGGCAACTACACTTTCATTTCCAAATCTTTGCCAGAGAATTCTCTTTGCTGTGTCATAATCTTGGTTAGTATTTAAATACATTAACATTCTTATGGCTTCCTTTGCCTCACCACTTGTATATTTGTCAAGATATGCAAGTCTCTCTGATGCATCAGTTGTCCTAGCTTCCACAAAGGTTTTAAACTTTTTTATCCAGAGTGGAAATTCCATGGGTTCTCCACTAAAAATTGGAGGCTCTATTGGAGGTAAACTCCATCCTTGAACAGGTATATAAGTAACAGGATTACTACCAGGAGTGGAAAGAGACTGACAGGACTGTTTGACATTATTAGTAGGAGTATAGTTACTAGGAGGTATGAAACTATGAGCTAAGGGGTTGAGATTCATTGCTTGAGCATTAACGTTTGTATTTCTACTAACACCTAATCCTTCCTCATTCATTAGACTATGAGATTTACCCTTAGATCCATGTTTAGGGAAGAATGTAACACATTTATGAGGCATGGCTTCATCTATCTGAATCAGACTGCAGTAGCGATACATCTTTGCTTTGTACCTCTAAATATTGTTGAAGATGTTGTTGCCTCCCTACACTTTCATCATCACTTGGAAGCATCCCTCTATCATCCTCTTCAACTTCATTTAGAGCTTCAAGTTCTGCACTGACAGCTGCTATGTCTCTCATTTTTTCTCTTTTGGCTAATTCAGCTGTACTCTTTGCCACTAACGCCTGTGCCTCAGCTGTACTCTTTGCCACTAACGCCTGTGCCTCAGCTACATTATCATGATGTTCTATTTCCGCTTTAAGCACGGCCAATTTAGCTGCCGCTTCTTGCCTTCTTAGTAATGATGCAGAGGAAGCCTTAGATGCTTTAGAATGTCTACTAGAACCTTTACTTGCATGAGAAAATACAGATTCTTTACCACTTAGTATCTCCAATTTCTTACTCTTAAAATCCTTTACAGTTTCTTGGTGAATCTGTTCATCTGCTTTAAGGTTCTCTAACTCATCTAACTCATCCGACTCTTCTTGCTTAAGATCTTTAAGTTCCATACTTGCACTAACATAGTTAACATACAATTCCATTTCTTCATCAGACATTTTGATTAAGTGCATGAGACTGGATGCTTCTTCCATACCTTTACCAATTCTGTTTACAAATTTTTTCCATTTGCATTGAAAGAACCCCACCTTCTCTATAACTTGACTAATTTTATACTCCTTCCCTTTCGCGGTTGGCAATCTCTCCCTAGCACCTCCAACATGGCTCTGTACGCCTCTACCCGCCTGCCATTCCCTCTCATCTTCAATCAGACCACCTACGGCACCTTTCTCCTCAATATTAGACATTATTAAAAAATATACTGAGGGAGTAGCTACACTGAACAAATATCCTGACTTCTAGATTACCCACTCTATTCAAATCTATTTTAGGGCAATATTACCATATAGGAACTGTTACAGTGTAGCTACAATCTCTTGCCTGTGACCTTGATGCATTATAAGATGGAGGCTGTGGGGGTGGCGTTGTTGTGGGTGCGGCTTGTATCCGGGGCAGAAATGCTGACACAAGGGATTTCTTAGGGTGAGGTGGCGTCCCCTCGTCTCGTAGCAATCTTCACATTTGTTGAGACGAGTTCTTTACTGTAGCGGCTTTCGCAGGCTTCTAATTAATGTGAACTGTTTTACAGGCATGGCAGGACATGCTTCCTCACCGGGGTGAACAGAAACCCGTATTTCCCGATGACGTTTATTGAAGCTCAGTCCTCTCTTTTGCCTCACCATGTCTGGCTATGCCATGTCTGGCTGGCTCTACCATGTCGTAAAGAACTGAAAATATACATTTTCAGTCACAGAACGAATACACATACATTCTCATGGCATTGTCATACACTTCAAGTAATGCTTACAATCAATAAATCATCATAACAGTCAATTTATACCACAATATATAAGAAATAAACAGATCTCACCTCGATCACATCCTGCGAGCGCGCTTCTCTTGTCAGCAATGAGTGACGTGAACATATCTCTATAAGCAATGTGATCGCCTTTACTTATGAAACAGCTAGGCATCTACTGATCCTTCTTTACAGTATTTGAACCTTCTAAATATCTTTATATAAATGAGATCAACAAAGGAATGATAAAATATACATACAGTTACATGGCCCCCCTAAATTGTACAACAATTTACCTTAAAAAACTAAAAGACAATTTGCCTTAAAACTAATACTGGCACATCATAAGGCACTTAAATTACAAGGGCTCCTTGGCGGGGATACCCTGGTCTTCAACTTGATCACATTCTACCAAGAGAACAAGACTGTGGATAGGTCTTTCCATTATGTTTATACATCTTGTACGTTTTCCCTGATTGTCAATATTAGAATCTGCCATCATGAGCTTAACCTTTCTTACAAGACCGTCATTATCAGGCAAAGCTTCTATGACTCTACCCAATCTCCAACTGTTTCTTGGCAGATTGTGATCCTTTACAATAACAACATCATTCACCATAAGATTTCTTCGAGTTTTGGTCCATTTTTGTCTAACTTGCAAGGATTGCATGTACTCTCTTTTCCATCTTGACCAAAACTCATTAGCCAAATATTGCACCCTATGCCATCTTTTTCTACAGTACAAATCATTTCTCTCAAAGGTGTTTGGAAGAGGCAGCACTACCTTTGTTTTCATAGTCAGCAACATGTTAGGTGTTAAGGGCTCTAAGCCGTCAATCGTTAGAGGACGACCATTAACTATGGTTTCTGCTTCGACTAGAAATGTCCTCAAGGTCTCATCATCCAACTGACCACCATGCTGATCAAGTAACACTGACAATACATTCCTTACTGTTCGTATCTGCCTCTCCCATACACCACCCATATGGCTGGCATTGGGCACATTCATTTTAAAGTCTATCCAGTCGCACTGGTGCTTCATAAGTTCTTGTCTTACATTACTTGTCAAACATTTTTTAAGTTCAGTTTTGGCTCCCACAAAGTTCGTTCCTTGGTCACATCTCAACTGTCTAACTGGGCCTCGTCGCCCTACAAAACGACGGTAAGCATTGAGGAAAGAGCTTGTATCCATGCTGTTTGCTGTTTCAAGATGTACTGCTCTCGACACCATGCAAGTGAAAAGTACTCCGTATTTCTTTAGCTCGTTTCTACCCTGTTTAACAAAGAAGGGGCCAAAGAAATCAACTGCCGAATAAGTGAATGGAGGTGAGGGTTCCAGTCTATCTGTGGGCAAGTCTGCCATCTTTTGTTCTTGTGTGTCACTTCTAACTTTGCGGCAAATAACGCACTTGGAAATATGCCTAGACACAAGTGAAGATCCTCCTATAATCCAATAACCACATGATCTTATCTCATTTAAAGTTATACCCCTGCCTTGATGACTGACCCTTTCATGGTGATGGCATATGATGAGATCAGTGATGTGTGACTGTTTTGGAAGGATGGCTGGATGTTTTAGGGTATCTTGAACGTTAGCCTGTCTTAATCTTCCTCCTACTCTCATTATGCCATCCCTATCTATAAAGGGATCAAGTTTGTATAATGAACTTGTCCTGGCTACTGCTTTACCTCTCCTCTTGTCTTTACTGAATACAGAATCTTCAATGTTATTTCGCTTTGAAATGCCTCAACTTGAACTTGTCTTATTATTTCCTTCTCTGATTCTGCTATTTCTGCTACCGTCACTGGTACATATTGGCTTTGGCTGACTATAGTGTCACGGTTTCTGATACATTTGAATTTATGCTGAAGCCTCCGGCATACAGCAATTGCTCTCTTAGCATGAAACCACTTAGAAAAATGTTCAAGCCTCTTTAAGAAGGGTGAAGGCCTTTGTACATTTGCAGATACAGCATGGCATACAATCTTCTTTACCTCTGGATCATCATCATCTATAATCTTGCATCGAGGATAATCAGTAATTTCATTCTGATTCCAAAGGAATTCTGGTCCTTTCCACCAGTTCTTGGTCTTAATTAATTCCTGTACTGTCATTCCTCGAGATGCATGATCAGCTGGGTTATTCTCTGTGTTTACATATTTCCACTGATCAGATGAAGTTTCGTCTCTAATTTGCTGTACTCTGTTAGCTACATACACATGAAATCTCTTTGACTCATTTGCTACGTAACCAAGGACGACTTTGCTGTCAGACCAAAACACTTCCTTTACATTTTTGTAGTTAAGTTCTTTCCTGAGTAATGCATGAACTCTAACTGACACGACTGCTGCTGTAAGTTCTAATCTGGGAATTGTGATGGATTTTAGAGGCGTGACACGCGATTTTGCCATGACTAAAGCACAGTGTATCTTACCAGTTTCGTTAATCAATCTAATGTAAGAACACTGGCCATATCCATCTTGACAGGCATCTGAAAAGTGATGCAATTCAACATTCTTGACTTCTCCAAATGACTCAGGTTTATAGCATCTAGGTATTCTGAGGTCTTCCAACTTGTGCAACTCATTTCTCCATTTTACCCATTTAGATCTGACATTATCTGGCACCTCGTCATCCCAATTAGACCCACATTTACACAATTCTTGAAGGATTTGTTTGCCCACAAGAATAACAGGTGACACTAGACCTAACGGGTCATATACAGTGGACAAAATACCTCTTCTCGTAAGTGGTTTATCCTTCAACTGTATCCTAAATTGAAAAGTGTCAGACTCTATACACCATTGAATTCCCAGAGTTCTTTCCATGGGCAGTGTTTCTTTACTAAGATCTAAATTCTTAACAACATTCACTCTTCCATGAGGGGATGTCGTTTCTAGTACTTCCCTACTGTTGGACAAGAACTTATGAAGGTTGAAACCTCCCATGCTACATATTGCCTTGCTTTGTTTCATCAGAGTGACGGCTTCATTCACTGTTGCCACTGACTTGAGGCCATCATCAACATAAAAATCTGTTCTTATAAAATTTGCTGCATCAGAACCACACAGATATTCATGGTCGTCTGCAGCCTTCTTTAATGCAAAATTGGCAACACTTGGAGACGATGTAGCACCAAACAAGTGAGCGGTCATTCTGTATTCAACAATTTCTTTAGTTACATCACCATTTTTCCACCAAAGGAACCTAAGCATGTCCCTGTGCTCTGGATTCACCTTCACTTGGTGGTACATTGCTTCTATATCACAAACAAATGCAATAGGTTCCTGCCTAAATCTGCAAAGTACCCCTACCAATTTGTTGGTGAGGTCTGGACCCTGTAACAAATGGCCATTTAAAGACTGACTCTTATAGTTTGCACTGCAGTCAAATACCACTCTGAGTTTCCCTGGTTTCTTAGAGTGATACACTCCATGATGTGGAATGTACCAAACTTGACCATCATCCTTATTTAGATCCTTCTTAGGCACAACCTCTGCATACCCTTTATCTATCATATTATCCAAGAACACTTTATAGTTATCATGGTGTTGTTTATCTTTGTCAAGTCTGTTTTTTAGCTTCATTAATCTATGCTCTGCCAAAGTTTTATTGTTTGGAAGCTTGACATTGTCGTTTTTAAGAGGAAGAGGCAACTCGTAATGCCTGTCTTCCAGCTGATGTACTCCAGCTTTCATTTTATTCATAAACCTTTTGTCTTCATACGATAATAGAACATCAGCTGACTTCCTTTCATTGAAATCAAGCTCAAACATATCCTTTACTTGGGAGGGATTTATTATCTCCTTAGTCCTTGATGGAACGACTAAGAAGCTTACCCTTTTTTCCTGATTTATCTCGACCTCTTGTACAAATGTTCTAAATACTGTCAGGATATTATCTTCTAAGCCTTGACTAACAGCAACCCTTCCTTGGATGCCCCATCCTAACTCTGTTCTTATCCCACAGGGCTCTCCAGACTCCCCTGTGATTACTTCCCTGTGCTCTATTGCTTCATTACAATTCACTCCAATCAGAAGTCCTATTTCTACATCTGACCTATATGGCATGAGTTTAGAAGCAATTAGAGATAAGTGGGACCACCCTTCTGCTGTCTCCCTTCTAGGAATCTGATCTCGTCGTGCTGGGATATTCTCTCTAGAGTATGCATGTGGAAGCTCTATATCTCGTTCATCATAGATGCCTCGTACTATAAGTCCAGAGACTTTATTACACACAATTGTCTCTTCTCCATTTATTGTGGAAGTTTGCAAAGAAATTTGCAGTCCACTCACTCCCACCTCATCTAAGAGACTTTGTTTCACGAAGCAAGCATCAGATTGATTGTCCAACAATGCATACACTAACACTTTATTCCCTTCATTACCTTCATGGTACATCCACACTGGTACTATTAAAGTTTGTGTGTCTCCAGCAACTGACTGTTTGACCTTAACCTCATTTATTACAACTGGTCTTTCATCGTTTTTCTTGAGATCAATTACCCGTTCTGGTCTTTCTTGAGTCTGAGATCTTAAAGCATCATTATGGAGAACGGTGGGATGGAATCTCTGACATAACTTACATGATTTCTTTCTCCTACAGTCTTTCTTTATGTGACCCCAATTTAAACATCCTGCACATAATCTTTTTTCTTTGATAAATGTAAACTTTGTATCAGGATCAAGTTTTACAAATAGTTTACAATTTTCTAAATCATGCTCCTCTTTACAGTAGCGACAAAATTGTCTCTTTCCTTCCTTTCCTTTAAAGTCTTGTTTCATAGTCTCTACATTTACTTTACTGTTAAAGGAACTAGCTGTCCTTTCCTCAGATGGTTTTGTAATGAAACCTTTACTTCCTCTAAATTTAGTCATGGTATATGACCTATTACTCTTATTCCTGTTCAAGCTTGCATTGCTTTTACCACTGTCATTTGCTTCCATGACCACAGCATTGTATGAAGTAAAAGGATCACATGCTGCATGAGCTTGTGAGTTGATGAATTTACAAAAACTTTCAAAGGGTGGGTACTGCCCTGGCCCATACTGAGAACTGCCATAACAATGTTTACTTAATTTTGCATTCCAACTATTAATTATGGATCCAGGAAGTTTTGTTAGTAATTTCCTATGTTCTCTGGGATCATTAAGGAATGACAAGTGAGGAATAGAATGCATAGCTGCCCTACAACATTCTAAAAAATCTGAAAACTTCATTAGGGCTGGACCATCGTCTTGAGGAATTTGTGGCCATCCTGACAACCTTTTCATGTAAGCATTGGCAACTACACTTTCATTTCCAAATCTTTGCCAGAGAATTCTCTTTGCTGTGTCATAATCTTGGTTAGTATTTAAATACATTAACATTCTTATGGCTTCCTTTGCCTCACCACTTGTATATTTGTCAAGATATGCAAGTCTCTCTGATGCATCAGTTGTCCTAGCTTCCACAAAGGTTTTAAACTTTTTTATCCAGAGTGGAAATTCCATGGGTTCTCCACTAAAAATTGGAGGCTCTATTGGAGGTAAACTCCATCCTTGAACAGGTATATAAGTAACAGGATTACTACCAGGAGTGGAAAGAGACTGACAGGACTGTTTGACATTATTAGTAGGAGTATAGTTACTAGGAGGTATGAAACTATGAGCTAAGGGGTTGAGATTCATTGCTTGAGCATTAACGTTTGTATTTCTACTAACACCTAATCCTTCCTCATTCATTAGACTATGAGATTTACCCTTAGATCCATGTTTAGGGAAGAATGTAACACATTTATGAGGCATGGCTTCATCTATCTGAATCAGACTGCAGTAGCGATACATCTTTGCTTTGTACCTCTAAATATTGTTGAAGATGTTGTTGCCTCCCTACACTTTCATCATCACTTGGAAGCATCCCTCTATCATCCTCTTCAACTTCATTTAGAGCTTCAAGTTCTGCACTGACAGCTGCTATGTCTCTCATTTTTTCTCTTTTGGCTAATTCAGCTGTACTCTTTGCCACTAACGCCTGTGCCTCAGCTGTACTCTTTGCCACTAACGCCTGTGCCTCAGCTACATTATCATGATGTTCTATTTCCGCTTTAAGCACGGCCAATTTAGCTGCCGCTTCTTGCCTTCTTAGTAATGATGCAGAGGAAGCCTTAGATGCTTTAGAATGTCTACTAGAACCTTTACTTGCATGAGAAAATACAGATTCTTTACCACTTAGTATCTCCAATTTCTTACTCTTAAAATCCTTTACAGTTTCTTGGTGAATCTGTTCATCTGCTTTAAGGTTCTCTAACTCATCTAACTCATCCGACTCTTCTTGCTTAAGATCTTTAAGTTCCATACTTGCACTAACATAGTTAACATACAATTCCATTTCTTCATCAGACATTTTGATTAAGTGCATGAGACTGGATGCTTCTTCCATACCTTTACCAATTCTGTTTACAAATTTTTTCCATTTGCATTGAAAGAACCCCACCTTCTCTATAACTTGACTAATTTTATACTCCTTCCCTTTCGCGGTTGGCAATCTCTCCCTAGCACCTCCAACATGGCTCTGTACGCCTCTACCCGCCTGCCATTCCCTCTCATCTTCAATCAGACCACCTACGGCACCTTTCTCCTCAATATTAGACATTATTAAAAAATATACTGAGGGAGTAGCTACACTGAACAAATATCCTGACTTCTAGATTACCCACTCTATTCAAATCTATTTTAGGGCAATATTACCATATAGGAACTGTTACAGTGTAGCTACAATCTCTTGCCTGTGACCTTGATGCATTATAAGATGGAGGCTGTGGGGGTGGCGTTGTTGTGGGTGCCGCTTGTATCCGGGGCAGAAATGCTGACACAAGGGATTTCTTAGGGTGAGGTGGCGTCCCCTCGTCTCGTAGCAATCTTCACATTTGTTGAGACGAGTTCTTTACTGTAGCGGCTTTCGCAGGCTTCTAATTAATGTGAACTGTTTTACAGGCATGGCAGGACATGCTTCCTCACCGGGGTGAACAGAAACCCGTATTTCCCGATGACGTTTATTGAAGCTCAGTCCTCTCTTTTGCCTCACCATGTCTGGCTATGCCATGTCTGGCTGGCTCTACCATGTCGTAAAGAACTGAAAATATACATTTTCAGTCACAGAACGAATACACATACATTCTCATGGCATTGTCATACACTTCAAGTAATGCTTACAATCAATAAATCATCATAACAGTCAATTTATACCACAATATATAAGAAATAAACAGATCTCACCTCGATCACATCCTGCGAGCGCGCTTCTCTTGTCAGCAATGAGTGACGTGAACATATCTCTATAAGCAATGTGATCGCCTTTACTTATGAAACAGCTAGGCATCTACTGATCCTTCTTTACAGTATTTGAACCTTCTAAATATCTTTATATAAATGAGATCAACAAAGGAATGATAAAATATACATACAGTTACATGGCCCCCCTAAATTGTACAACAATTTACCTTAAAAAACTAAAAGACAATTTGCCTTAAAACTAATACTGGCACATCATAAGGCACTTAAATTACAAGGGCTCCTTGGCGGGGATACCCTGGTCTTCAACTTGATCACATTCTACCAAGAGAACAAGACTGTGGATAGGTCTTTCCATTATGTTTATACATCTTGTACGTTTTCCCTGATTGTCAATATTAGAATCTGCCATCATGAGCTTAACCTTTCTTACAAGACCGTCATTATCAGGCAAAGCTTCTATGACTCTACCCAATCTCCAACTGTTTCTTGGCAGATTGTGATCCTTTACAATAACAACATCATTCACCATAAGATTTCTTCGAGTTTTGGTCCATTTTTGTCTAACTTGCAAGGATTGCATGTACTCTCTTTTCCATCTTGACCAAAACTCATTAGCCAAATATTGCACCCTATGCCATCTTTTTCTACAGTACAAATCATTTCTCTCAAAGGTGTTTGGAAGAGGCAGCACTACCTTTGTTTTCATAGTCAGCAACATGTTAGGTGTTAAGGGCTCTAAGCCGTCAATCGTTAGAGGACGACCATTAATTATGGTTTCTGCTTCGACTAGAAATGTCCTCAAGGTCTCATCATCTAACTGACCACCATGCTGATCAAGTAACACTGACAATACATTCCTTACTGTTCGTATCTGCCTCTCCCATACACCACCCATATGGCTGGCATTGGGCACATTCATTTTAAAGTCTATCCAGTCGCACTGGTGCTTCATAAGTTCTTGTCTTACATTACTTGTCAAACATTTTTTAAGTTCAGTTTTGGCTCCCACAAAGTTCGTTCCTTGGTCACATCTCAACTGTCTAACTGGGCCTCGTCGCCCTACAAAACGACGGTAAGCATTGAGGAAAGAGCTTGTATCCATGCTGTTTGCTGTTTCAAGATGTACTGCTCTCGACACCATGCAAGTGAAAAGTACTCCGTATTTCTTTAGCTCGTTTCTACCCTGTTTAACAAAGAAGGGGCCAAAGAAATCAACTGCCGAATAAGTGAATGGAGGTGAGGGTTCCAGTCTATCTGTGGGCAAGTCTGCCATCTTTTGTTCTTGTGTGTCACTTCTAACTTTGCGGCAAATAACGCACTTGGAAATATGCCTAGACACAAGTGAAGATCCTCCTATAATCCAATAACCACATGATCTTATCTCATTTAAAGTTATACCCCTGCCTTGATGACTGACCCTTTCATGGTGATGGCATATGATGAGATCAGTGATGTGTGACTGTTTTGGAAGGATGGCTGGATGTTTTAGGGTATCTTGAACGTTAGCCTGTCTTAATCTTCCTCCTACTCTCATTATGCCATCCCTATCTATAAAGGGATCAAGTTTGTATAATGAACTTGTCCTGGCTACTGCTTTACCTCTCCTCTTGTCTTTACTGAATACAGAATCTTCAATGTTATTTCGCTTTGAAATGCCTCAACTTGAACTTGTCTTATTATTTCCTTCTCTGATTCTGCTATTTCTGCTACCGTCACTGGTACATATTGGCTTTGGCTGACTATAGTGTCACGGTTTCTGATACATTTGAATTTATGCTGAAGCCTCCGGCATACAGCAATTGCTCTCTTAGCATGAAACCACTTAGAAAAATGTTCAAGCCTCTTTAAGAAGGGTGAAGGCCTTTGTACATTTGCAGATACAGCATGGCATACAATCTTCTTTACCTCTGGATCATCATCATCTATAATCTTGCATCGAGGATAGTCAGTAATTTCATTCTGATTCCAAAGGAATTCTGGTCCTTTCCACCAGTTCTTGGTCTTAATTAATTCCTGTACTGTCATTCCTCGAGATGCATGATCAGCTGGGTTATTCTCTGTGTTTACATATTTCCACTGATCAGATGAAGTTTCGTCTCTAATTTGCTGTACTCTGTTAGCTACATACACATGAAATCTCTTTGACTCATTTGCTACGTAACCAAGGACGACTTTGCTGTCAGACCAAAACACTTCCTTTACATTTTTGTAGTTAAGTTCTTTCCTGAGTAATGCATGAACTCTAACTGACACGACTGCTGCTGTAAGTTCTAATCTGGGAATTGTGATGGATTTTAGAGGCGTGACACGCGATTTTGCCATGACTAAAGCACAGTGTATCTTACCAGTTTCGTTAATCAATCTAATGTAAGAACACTGGCCATATCCATCTTGACAGGCATCTGAAAAGTGATGCAATTCAACATTCTTGACTTCTCCAAATGACTCAGGTTTATAGCATCTAGGTATTCTGAGGTCTTCCAACTTGTGCAACTCATTTCTCCATTTTACCCATTTAGATCTGACATTATCTGGCACCTCGTCATCCCAATTAGACCCACATTTACACAATTCTTGAAGGATTTGTTTGCCCACAAGAATAACAGGTGACACTAGACCTAACGGGTCATATACAGTGGACAAAATACCTCTTCTCGTAAGTGGTTTATCCTTCAACTGTATCCTAAATTGAAAAGTGTCAGACTCTATACACCATTGAATTCCCAGAGTTCTTTCCATGGGCAGTGTTTCTTTACTAAGATCTAAATTCTTAACAACATTCACTCTTCCATGAGGGGATGTCGTTTCTAGTACTTCCCTACTGTTGGACAAGAACTTATGAAGGTTGAAACCTCCCATGCTACATATTGCCTTGCTTTGTTTCATCAGAGTGACGGCTTCATTCACTGTTGCCACTGACTTGAGGCCATCATCAACATAAAAATCTGTTCTTATAAAATTTGCTGCATCAGAACCACACAGATATTCATGGTCGTCTGCAGCCTTCTTTAATGCAAAATTGGCAACACTTGGAGACGATGTAGCACCAAACAAGTGAGCGGTCATTCTGTATTCAACAATTTCTTTAGTTACATCACCATTTTTCCACCAAAGGAACCTAAGCATGTCCCTGTGCTCTGGATTCACCTTCACTTGGTGGTACATTGCTTCTATATCACAAACAAATGCAATAGGTTCCTGCCTAAATCTGCAAAGTACCCCTACCAATTTGTTGGTGAGGTCTGGACCCTGTAACAAATGGCCATTTAAAGACTGACTCTTATAGTTTGCACTGCAGTCAAATACCACTCTGAGTTTCCCTGGTTTCTTAGAGTGATACACTCCATGATGTGGAATGTACCAAACTTGACCATCATCCTTATTTAGATCCTTCTTAGGCACAACCTCTGCATACCCTTTATCTATCATATTATCCAAGAACACTTTATAGTTATCATGGTGTTGTTTATCTTTGTCAAGTCTGTTTTTTAGCTTCATTAATCTATGCTCTGCCAAAGTTTTATTGTTTGGAAGCTTGACATTGTCGTTTTTAAGAGGAAGAGGCAACTCGTAATGCCTGTCTTCCAGCTGATGTACTCCAGCTTTCATTTTATTCATAAACCTTTTGTCTTCATACGATAATAGAACATCAGCTGACTTCCTTTCATTGAAATCAAGCTCAAACATATCCTTTACTTGGGAGGGATTTATTATCTCCTTAGTCCTTGATGGAACGACTAAGAAGCTTACCCTTTTTTCCTGATTTATCTCGACCTCTTGTACAAATGTTCTAAATACTGTCAGGATATTATCTTCTAAGCCTTGACTAACAGCAACCCTTCCTTGGATGCCCCATCCTAACTCTGTTCTTATCCCACAGGGCTCTCCAGACTCCCCTGTGATTACTTCCCTGTGCTCTATTGCTTCATTACAATTCACTCCAATCAGAAGTCCTATTTCTACATCTGACCTATATGGCATGAGTTTAGAAGCAATTAGAGATAAGTGGGACCACCCTTCTGCTGTCTCCCTTCTAGGAATCTGATCTCGTCGTGCTGGGATATTCTCTCTAGAGTATGCATGTGGAAGCTCTATATCTCGTTCATCATAGATGCCTCGTACTATAAGTCCAGAGACTTTATTACACACAATTGTCTCTTCTCCATTTATTGTGGAAGTTTGCAAAGAAATTTGCAGTCCACTCACTCCCACCTCATCTAAGAGACTTTGTTTCACGAAGCAAGCATCAGATTGATTGTCCAACAATGCATACACTAACACTTTATTCCCTTCATTACCTTCATGGTACATCCACACTGGTACTATTAAAGTTTGTGTGTCTCCAGCAACTGACTGTTTGACCTTAACCTCATTTATTACAACTGGTCTTTCATCGTTTTTCTTGAGATCAATTACCCGTTCTGGTCTTTCTTGAGTCTGAGATCTTAAAGCATCATTATGGAGAACGGTGGGATGGAATCTCTGACATAACTTACATGATTTCTTTCTCCTACAGTCTTTCTTTATGTGACCCCAATTTAAACATCCTGCACATAATCTTTTTTCTTTGATAAATGTAAACTTTGTATCAGGATCAAGTTTTACAAATAGTTTACAATTTTCTAAATCATGCTCCTCTTTACAGTAGCGACAAAATTGTCTCTTTCCTTCCTTTCCTTTAAAGTCTTGTTTCATAGTCTCTACATTTACTTTACTGTTAAAGGAACTAGCTGTCCTTTCCTCAGATGGTTTTGTAATGAAACCTTTACTTCCTCTAAATTTAGTCATGGTATATGACCTATTACTCTTATTCCTGTTCAAGCTTGCATTGCTTTTACCACTGTCATTTGCTTCCATGACCACAGCATTGTATGAAGTAAAAGGATCACATGCTGCATGAGCTTGTGAGTTGATGAATTTACAAAAACTTTCAAAGGGTGGGTACTGCCCTGGCCCATACTGAGAACTGCCATAACAATGTTTACTTAATTTTGCATTCCAACTATTAATTATGGATCCAGGAAGTTTTGTTAGTAATTTCCTATGTTCTCTGGGATCATTAAGGAATGACAAGTGAGGAATAGAATGCATAGCTGCCCTACAACATTCTAAAAAATCTGAAAACTTCATTAGGGCTGGACCATCGTCTTGAGGAATTTGTGGCCATCCTGACAACCTTTTCATGTAAGCATTGGCAACTACACTTTCATTTCCAAATCTTTGCCAGAGAATTCTCTTTGCTGTGTCATAATCTTGGTTAGTATTTAAATACATTAACATTCTTATGGCTTCCTTTGCCTCACCACTTGTATATTTGTCAAGATATGCAAGTCTCTCTGATGCATCAGTTGTCCTAGCTTCCACAAAGGTTTTAAACTTTTTTATCCAGAGTGGAAATTCCATGGGTTCTCCACTAAAAATTGGAGGCTCTATTGGAGGTAAACTCCATCCTTGAACAGGTATATAAGTAACAGGATTACTACCAGGAGTGGAAAGAGACTGACAGGACTGTTTGACATTATTAGTAGGAGTATAGTTACTAGGAGGTATGAAACTATGAGCTAAGGGGTTGAGATTCATTGCTTGAGCATTAACGTTTGTACTTCTACTAACACCTAATCCTTCCTCATTCATTAGACTATGAGATTTACCCTTAGATCCATGTTTAGGGAAGAATGTAACACATTTATGAGGCATGGCTTCATCTATCTCTGAATCAGACTGCAGTAGCGATACATCTTTGCTTTGTACCTCTAAATATTGTTGAAGATCTGTTGCCTCCCTACACTTTCATCATCACTTGGAAGCATCCCTCTATCATCCTCTTCAACTTCATTTAGAGCTTCAAGTTCTGCACTGACAGCTGCTATGTCTCTCATTTTTTCTCTTTTGGCTAATTCAGCTGTACTCTTTGCCACTAACGCCTGTGCCTCAGCTGTACTCTTTGCCACTAACGCCTGTGCCTCAGCTACATTATCATGATGTTCTATTTCCGCTTTAAGCACGGCCAATTTAGCTGCCGCTTCTTGCCTTCTTAGTAATGATGCAGAGGAAGCCTTAGATGCTTTAGAATGTCTACTAGAACCTTTACTAGCATGAGAAAATACAGATTCTTTACCACTTAGTATCTCCAATTTCTTACTCTTAAAATCCTTTACAGTTTCTTGGTGAATCTGTTCATCTGCTTTAAGGTTCTCTAACTCATCCGACTCTTCTTGCTTAAGATCTTTAAGTTCCATACTTGCACTAACATAGTTAACATACAATTCCATTTCTTCATCAGACATTTTGATTAAGTGCATGAGACTGGATGCTTCTTCCATACCTTTACCAATTCTGTTTACAAATTTTTTCCATTTGCATTGAAAGAACCCCACCTTCTCTATAACTTGACTAATTTTATACTCCTTCCCTTTCGCGGTTGGCAATCTCTCCCTAGCACCTCCAACATGGCTCTGTATGCCTCTACCCGCCTGCCATTCCCTCTCATCTTCAATCAGACCACCTACGGCACCTTTCTCCTCAATATTAGACATTATTAAAAAATATACTGAGGGAGTAGCTACACTGAACAAATATCCTGACTTCTAGATTACCCACTCTATTCAAATCTATTTTAGGGCAATATTACCATATAGGAACTGTTACAGTGTAGCTACAATCTCTTGCCTGTGACCTTGATGCATTATAAGATGGAGGCTGTGGGGGTGGCGTTGTTGTGGGTGCGGCTTGTATCCGGGGCAGAAATGCTGACACAAGGGATTTCTTAGGGTGAGGTGGCGTCCCCTCGTCTCGTAGCAATCTTCACATTTGTTGAGACGAGTTCTTTACTGTAGCGGCTTTCGCAGGCTTCTAATTAATGTGAACTGTTTTACAGGCATGGCAGGACATGCTTCCTCACCGGGGTGAACAGAAACCCGTATTTCCCGATGACGTTTATTGAAGCTCAGTCCTCTCTTTTGCCTCACCATGTCTGGCTATGCCATGTCTGGCTGGCTCTACCATGTCGTAAAGAACTGAAAATATACATTTTCAGTCACAGAACGAATACACATACATTCTCATGGCATTGTCATACACTTCAAGTAATGCTTACAATCAATAAATCATCATAACAGTCAATTTATACCACAATATATAAGAAATAAACAGATCTCACCTCGATCACATCCTGCGAGCGCGCTTCTCTTGTCAGCAATGAGTGACGTGAACATATCTCTATAAGCAATGTGATCGCCTTTACTTATGAAACAGCTAGGCATCTACTGATCCTTCTTTACAGTATTTGAACCTTCTAAATATCTTTATATAAATGAGATCAAAAAAGGAATGATAAAATATACATACAGTTACACTCATCATGCACTGAAGTGTCAGGAAAATGCATTTCTCTGGGGATAAAATATTTCATCATCAAGGGGGCCACACAATGGAGGACACATCACCTTGTCCACTCTACAATACCACTCCCAGGAGTCACCTCAAGCAAGTCTCCAATGTAATTCACAAGACTTTGTCAATAATTCCTTGGCCTTCTCCATGCTAAGTTGTCCCTAACTGAAGCAGCCCACCATACAGGATCAGCTTGCCATATGCAGCTAATTGGCATTAACACACTATGGTAGTAATAGGCCTCACAATTGAGCAATCCCTTGTTGAACATGAAGGCATTCCAGCAAGATAAGGATCACAACTGACTTGAAGATCCAGATTCTAGTTTGCCTGCACATGCTTTACAAGTGTAAACTGATGTCAAACTATGAATAACTTATTTTGGTGTGTAAATGGCTTTGCAGATGTGGACGAATTTGGTCTAAAGGGACACGAAACTAGAGGGTTTTTTCGGTCTTCATCATCTGCAGTGCCACTCGTTGATTATGGTCAATGTCAAGGACTCTGAAGATTGAAGTAAAATATAGTATAAATAAAATTTCCAATATATATCAGTGTAGGTATGAGCTGAGACTGTTCTAATATTATATACTTGTAAGGACCAGTCCACTTGGGCTCCATCTTGCCTCCCTTACGAGAGTAATTTATGTTATTGCGTCGCAGCACTTGCTGGCCTACACAGATGTTGAAAGTCTTGACACCCTTGCCTTGCCTTTTCTTGTAGTCTGCTGTCTGCTTTTGCTGGGCTGCTTCCACTTTGGATCTACACTGTTAACATTCAAGTATATGACGAATAAGTATATGAAGAGGAATAAAAGTTGATGAGAGCATCAAGGCTTCATAACTCAACTATTAATAAATAAGTTCTTTGAAGATCTGTTGAATAAGACAACATGATATACTACAGTATGTAGCTATATCTGAAAAGTAAATCCAAATCTGCAAGTCCTACTTTTCTAAAGTAATACTGTGCAGACTAGCGGCAAGTTTGATGGGAATGGATCCTGGATATGATGCATATCATATAGAACTACAATATGTGCCTAATACACTAAGTCAGATGTGAAAGAGAAAATGAAAATAGCACAAGACTGAAAGATTTGAAAAAATTAACTATAATACACATTTTGGAAACAAGGCACAAGATTCCTCAAACCAGGCTGAGCAGGATGACTTAATAGGAGTGAATAAAGCTCAGGAGATTGAAATAAATCTAACTACAATATATAATACCACTGACCAAATATTTTAAGTATTGCTTTTCAATCATAATTACCTTGCTGAATAATTCCTCTTTTTCTCTGTCTTGTTTGTCAACATGAGAAAATATTTCATCTGAACTTGGTTCAAAAATTTCAGGTTCCACAAAATGTCCAGATGGATCAGATGGCCATTCACTTGTATCCTAAAAAAAATTACAATATTAATATTTAGAACTAAGTATGTCAGATCTCTCATTGAAATTATTATTTTTTATACAAATAAGGTTCATAACCTTTAAAACATACAACTTAAACATTTTGGAATTGCACAACTAAAATCTAATTACCACAAACCTTAAAAATTCACTCAGTGGTTCCACAAATTCACACTTAAAGATCTAAAGTTTCCCCATGTTCCAGTCTTTCACTATTTAACACTATATCAGTACCATATATACACCTCCCTCACTATGGCATCTCACCATTCTGCTTTACGAGTAAACTACATTCATATATAAGACTCCATTTTGTCATTCCGCCATGAAGCTTATCCATTATCTGTAACAAGCCCTGCCATCCACAAACACCATCTTACCTTCCACTGCCTTCAACCTTTAATAGCTCCTCACATCCTTTGTTTCTATATCCGAGCTTTCATTTTCACTACTCAGCATTGTTGAACAACCATAGGGACATAAAACACACTACTTAAACCAACTTACACTAAATTGTTCTGTAGACCAATCCACAACACTGATCAGTAATCAATAACAGGTAAGACAAGTGCATGAACCAGTAGTAAAAAGCGATATACATTTCAAATGTTTCATAGAGCATTGGAACAAGCAGCCCAGACAGCCCCATTATTTGAATTGCTTTACAAAGTATGAGGGGTTAGGAATGAAAAGTGCCTATTGACCAAAGTGGCGGAGCTGAATTACATGCTTGCAGAGCACAGCACAAACTATGTATTTCTTGACTCAGATGAACACGTCTCAGCCACACTTCACTTTCAGTCCCACAGTAAAGCCCAATCAGTAAAATAATAATGTTTGCAGGAATCCCACAAAATTGCAGGATATCCGAAAGTGCCTCTTAATGCACTGACTGAAATGCTTTCTCGAGTTTGGCACAAGTTGCAAGCATGTGTGCTCCATCAGCAACTACTACGCAATCAAAGAAAGACAATAATTACCTGATCAATTGCCTTATGTTCATGGTTGAACATCAGGCGATATGGTGTGAAACCTGTACTTCTTTGCTTTTGTGTGCGTAGGCTGTAGGCAACTTCTTCGATGTATTTGTCCCAATCGTTGCCGTCCTCATTGCACAGCTTGCTGATTCTTTCTTTGAAAGTATGGTTCATTCTTTCTGTGAGCCCATTTGTTTGTGGATGGTATGCAGATGTCACGCTTCTCTTGATTCCATAAGTTCTGCACAGCTCAGAGTTGACCTTCCCAAAAACAAATGAAGTTATTACCGAGTTATTGTTGATCAATGCAGAAAATATAAATAAAGTTGTTTTGATGTAATTTCAAAATGGTTTGTACACAGTAAGGCAAATTTGGAAAACAAGATAATATTTGATTATTTCATTGTAATATTCTATAAGAAAACATACCTCGGCACAAAATTCACGTCCCTGGTCCGACAAAATCCTCAAAGGTGAACCCCATCTAAAAAAAATTAAACAATACATGTCTAAAAAAAAAAGTCAAAATATATAATCCGATGTATTGTATATCACAGTATATTATCAACATAGTAAAGTAATTTGTATTTCACTATACCTATGGATAAAAGACCTTATGCACTGAGCAATCCCACATGCAAACTTATTCTTAAGTGGGAAAAATTCTGGAAATTTGGTAATGAGAATAACAAGCAGGTGAAATTTCTGACGGAGATGGTTAACAAGTTGTTTACGACTGTTTCCGATCTGAGTAGTCAAATAACTGCCATAGTTACTGAGCTTAGGGACTTAAGGGGTTGTCTTGGTCCTAATAGTATTGTCTCACCTTCGCCTTATGATCCTGCTCAGTTGCAAAAGTTGGTACGGGAAGAGACAAGGGAAATACATGAACGAGAAAAGAGGAAAAACAGTGTCATCATTCGTGGTTTAGCTTCTGATACTGTTCAACATCAATTTAATGAAATAGTAAAATTTCTCTATCCCCATATAGATGCTATTGTCATCACTGACATTGTACCAATAAAACAAAACCTGATTCGTGCCAAAATTCTAAATCAACAGCATAGACTAGAGTTGCTCTCTCAGTGCAAGAAACTAGCCGGATCCCATTTTTCATCAGTCTTTATTACAAGAGACCTGACCTTCAATTAGAGAACAGTGCTTAAGGCTAAAAGAGTGGGTGGTGGTGGTGGCAGTGGTGGTGCATCCCAGGCCAGTGGTGTTCTTGGGGGTGCTGGTAATAGTGTGCCAGTATCAGCTTCTGCGGTGATATCAGGTGCTGGAGTTATGGATCATGACCTGGCGGGGAGTGGTTCTCCTGTTGCCACCACATCCACCTCGTCCATTGTTGCTGGTGCTGGTGTGGCTACCTCTCGTCTTTCCCTGCCCCCTTCCGACTGTACACTGGGGAGGTCGGTCAGAGAGTGGAGTGCCAACCTCCAGTTGGGAGTGTAACTTTTGATAGTAAGATGCTTGTTACATTTATCGTATTTTTGTTAGTTAATGTAAATAGTTTGGTGAATAAGGTGAATTTACTTCAAAATTTGTGTGTTGTTAATGGGGTTTGGGTTGTTGGTGTATGTGAAACGTGGCTTTCACGTAGAGTTCAGTCTTCGGTTGTAAATATTCCAGGTTTTAATTTTTTCAGAAATGATTCACCTTCTGGTCTTGCTAAGCACGGTGTTGGTCTGTACTTAAGTACTTCACTTAAAGTTGGTCAGGTGTCTAAAGCTCACCCCAATACCTTGGCTATCTTTCTACCTGACTTCAATATTTACGTTATTGTTGTTTACAGACCTCCGAGTAATTCCCAAGTAGAAAATATAGAGTTATTGACATTTCTTCAGTCTTTTTGTTACGACAAGGATGTGGTTTTAATGGGGGACTTCAACTTGCCCTCTATTGGTTGGTGTGATTTAGTTCCTGTGGCCACTTCTTCTCTCAGTCAGTTATTTTTAGATATGTTTGTTTCCTTGGGACTTACTCAGTGGGTAACATTTCCAACCTTCATCTCTTCTGGAAACATCTTAGATTTAATTTTCCTCTCCAATCCTGTGCTTGGTTGGTTGAGTGACTTTCTGTGTAATCGTACCATGAAAGTAGTTGTGCATAACTCCTCCAGTCACAGTGTCAACGTCTCTAGTGGTGTACCTCAGGGTTCTGTTATCGGTCCTTTACTTTTCTTAATTTATATTAACCATGTAACATCTGGCCTTACGTAAGGAGTAAATTTGTGTTGTTTGCAGATGATTTGAAACTATATCTTGCTTTACCTTCTGACAAATCTAGTGGCTCTGGTGAAAGTTTTCTTTTACAAAATGATGTCAGTGTGTTGCACCGAAGAAGTGAGTCCTGGAGCCTCTCCTCTGTCAATAAGTGTGCCCATATCCACTTCTCTAGACCCAGTGTATATCCTGTCTATGATTATTTCATAGGTGATAACCCCATTCCCAACAAACAGTCTTTTAGGGACCTCGGCATCTTAGTCGACTCCTTAAAATTCCACCTGCATATCAATGAAGTATGTCGTAAGGCTAATGGAGTTGCTAATTCTATCCTTAGAGGTACTGTCTGCAGGTCTCCGGAGTTTATGCTTCAGGTTTTTATTACTCACATCCGTCCTATTATTGACTTTGGTAGTGTGTTGTGGAATACTGGTTATGTGGGGGATTTGCATATGCTGGAATCAGTTCAGAGAAGATGGACAAAGAAAATCGTTGGTTATGCGGGCTTTCCTTACTCAGTTAGGCTGTCCACATTGAATTTATTTTCCATTAAAGGCAGATTACTTCATGCTGATTTGATCTTAGTTTGGAAGATCATGACCGAATTGTGTCCTTGTTTATGTGATATGTTTGAGAGAGTGACTCATGGTCGTACAAGAGATCATGATAAAAAAATATTTATGCCCCGTCATTCAACCGAAGTTAGATCGCGCTTCTTCTCAGTAAGAGTCATCGATCTCTGAAATTCTCTCCCTGAAGAAGTTATTTCAGCACAATCTGTCCAGGTCTTTAAACGTCTCCTTGCACATTGTCTTGGTCCTCGTCTCTATGAGTTTTGTTAGATATTTTCCATGGTGGTTTTGTGCTGCATCTAACATTAGCCAATCACTTCGTTGTTTTTCCTATACTTCTCAAGACCTTCTGGTTGGATGATGCAGCAGAGACTGATGAGGGATGCAAGACCCTCATCATGGTAAGAAATCATGGTAAGAAACCATCACTGAAAAGTCCCTGGCCTCTCATTTGCTCATTTTTACTCACAGGCACTCCAAGAATTTTTTCCTAAGAACATAAGGAGACTGCAAGAGGTCATATGGCCTGCACACAGTAGCTACACTACCTATTACCATTTATCATCCCTGTAGCATGAATTTATGTAATCTTCATTTCACACACAACTACATGATTGCTACTTCTTCACTCAATACACTCAGCCTCAATTGGTACTCCATCTACCTACGAACATTTCACTCTCCATCTTTCCAATAAATATCTCTTCGGTAAAATGTTACATCTTCACCATAATGGCGTTTGTTTACAAAATAATATGGCGTCTACACCTGGTCCAACTCATTACTTTTGGTCATAGAGAACATTTGATAGCTTCTTAATTAACCTACTCTAACCTAATCTAAAGCTAACCAAACCTTAACCTCTGTTGACAAATAACAGAACCTTGTTCAAACCAAACCAAATTTTATTTTTCGAAGAGGTCTCATATAAAACATTGAATATCTCACCAAATAAGAATTTGCGACAGAAATATAATGTAAGAAAACTTTCTCAGAATGCACCAGGTAATACAAAAATATAACCCAGAATTCTCTAGAGCGTTCTGGTGAAGATGTAAAATAATATCAGTCTCTATCATTTTGGTCATCCTTCTCTGCACTGATTCTATAACAAAATCATATCCATTCTATAATACGGTGACCAAAACTGCACTGCATAGTCGAGGTGAGGTCTGACTAACGCTAAATAGTTTCAAAATAATCTCAGCACTTCTACTTTTAATACTCCAAGCAATGAATCCTAACAACCTATTAGCCCGATTTCTAGCGTCAATACTACATTGTTTTCTGGGACGGAGGTCGTAGCTAACCTGTACACCCAAATCTCTCACATTCTGACCTATTCGGCATTACCCTGTTTATACATATTTTCTATTCCCACACCTCATAACTCGCACAAGCACTCTCATTTCCATTTTCGTATCTACTTGTTAAGTTGTTGAAATACTTACTTGTTGTTGTTGAAATACTTGAAATACTCACGAAACCGTCAACACTAAACTGGACAACTTTACAAGTTTACAAGCGAATTCGTCCCATATCGAGTGTGGCCCATTAATAACTGAAAGGAGCCTTTATTGAGGTGACAAAGATCACAAAACATGTAAGGATAATAATATTGAACACGAAAATAATGTATTTGAGTAGTCAAACCATCCCAGGAAACCATGAACCGAATATACCATCTACCGAACTCATCTTCAGAGCAGCAGTGCGACTGTTTTGTTTACAAATTCTTAGTCCCGCTCAGAAGAGTGAGTCGGCGGCTGGCAGCAAAATCGCCTCCCGCGCACGCGCAGAGGGAGGGGGGACTTTAAGCGTTTACATGTGTCGCCAAACTTCGTTTGTTTTCACGAACACGATTTTAAGGAGAAATGTCTTGGTTGGTGTTGCCACAATTTTCCTAATATATTTCAACCTTAATGCTTGTTTTTAGTTTTCTTTTATATTAAAAACGACATATATGTACCGAGGGTCCGTGTTAAGCCACTGTACCGTAGGTAAATGTTACTTAAATTGACACTGCTATCATCACTGTACCGTTTCGGTATTAACTCTACCCTTCTTATCTACTACTTTCTATCTACTTTCTATGCTGCCACCACGACACCACTTGGGTATCGACACTATTGCTACTACTACCACTTGGCCCTCCACCACCGAGGTTGAGATATGAACAGAAAACGAATATAGTAAAATAATGGACAACTTTAATGATGAATAAATAAATAAAGTACTCGCTATATCCGTGGTGGTGCTCTTACAAATGCTTATCCACCCTTAGTGACACAAACATAAACATATACCTTAACACAAATATTCCTATTCTATCCTACCTAACTATACGTGAGGGAACTGATGGAAAACGACCAAAATACACTCACGCCACAAATATTGTTTGAGAGTCACTGGGTCCTTCTGGCCGTCGTCCTTGTTTGAGAGGCAACTCCACATGCAGCCTTCGTCAAACCACAACCGAAAGACAGTCTTTTGCTGGTCCTCTCGGCAGCTGTATCCGGGAGGACAATTTACTGTTAGATATTAATAACAATGTTTTTTCAAGTGTGGCAAGGCTTTTAGGAACACTGAAGGCTTACCTGTCTGGAGCGGGGTCACGGAACACTAGTGACTGACCTTCCGCCCAGACCGGTATATATATCCTCAGTTCCAGTGACGTCACGCGTTTTTCCCATCATCCTCTTTCGCTAGTAGTACCTACTCTAACCATAACAAGGTATCTTAACGAGCGTCGAGAATACGAGGATTTACCGGTGATTCCGCAAAGGAATCACCGTAATGATAGTTGGCCCGTTGTACTCGGTACACGGCTTTCCTCTTTAAAAAAAATAAATCCTCGTATTCTCACACTCGTAAGAACATGAGTTTATATATTATCAACATAAGTCGGGACCGGTCTTCTTCTTCTTCTTCTTCTTTCTTCTTGTCTCTATGCAAGACTTCCCGAGTCAGATGTGACTCGACCTCCTGGTCGGAATAGGTGAAGCCAACTCCCACCAGTCCTGGCAAACTGAGCAGGGTGGTGATCCTCAGCGGGGCTTCACCAAGCCTTCGTCCTTGGGGGGGTAACATCCAGGTCCTTTCCCTGGGGCAGAGTCCAGAGCCCCCAGGATTGCGGTGATCACTGCTTCAGCTGCGGGACTAGTGTTTCAGCTCGGCATCTCCTTAGCTGCAAAAAAGTTTTAGAGGCAGTAACCTTTCCTTAAAACACTCAGGGGTCTGTTTATTAATCTCTCTCCTCAGCACTCCTCTACGTATCTTCTCACAGGCCTCCGTTGTCGGGCTGTGCGTGGCTCTTCCATATCATCCTCACCATCCTCGGAAGGCAACACGATCTCGCTCATGTCGATTATATACCCCTCCTCCCCTACAAAACGTTTTAATTTGTCTGGTGCCCGGAGGATTGTGTCGCCACTGAAAGTGTTTTCCAACTCGTATGACACTCCTCCCTGCTTCACTTCCTTCACTTTATAGGGGCCAATCCACTTTATCCCTAGTTTGCGTTCGATGGAAGAGCTAATTTGTTCTTTCTTTACCCACACTAGATCACCCACACTTACTGTTTGTTCTTTTCTACCGAGATTAGCTCGCGCCAACCACTTCCGGCTGTTGTCACGGGATGTTTGCTTCACTACCTCCAGGGCGACACCAATGTCTATCTCATCGTCCACCTGTGGTAGAGTTATCCCTATAAATCTCGGAGCGTGGCGATTGAACATTAAGTAGTGTGGTTGTTCTCCTGTGGTCTCGTGTACCGCCGCATTGAGTATTTGTTGGCACTGGGTGATATAGTCGGGCCACTTAATTGGTTGACCCTTACTCAAGCACGCTAACACGGACTTAAGGGTTCTATGTAAACGTTCGGTGATGGAGTTTCCTTGAGGATGGTATGGAGTGGAGTAAACTTGGTGAATTCCTTGGGCTTTCCGTTTCATTACCGTGGGCACCACCAACGAATCGAGCAAGGTATTATCTCTTTTCTGTTTAGAATAAACAAAGGACTCCATCTTCCTCTGATCGTGATGACCGACTTCTGAACACTCTGGTTTTATTGCTCCACCAAGCGCTTGTTCACCCACTTCTGTTATTTCCTCCTGGGGAAACCACGAGTCGCCTAACAAGTCTATCTGAGAATTCATAATTAAAATTTAATTGGAGGGGGGAAGGACGCCCGGCGATCCGAAGACCGCGACTCACTTAACAATCTGGGGACAGGTGCCCGCAGAGGAGACTTTGAGCGTATTAGTCCACTAACACTATCACTAACACTTAAAAAAAGAAAACAATGCATCACTATTAACTCTACGTAACTATTCTAATCACCAATCACTAATCACTACTCTGTAAGGGAATAAAAAAATTAACTGGAAGGGGGGGCTAATTACCTACTTAACTAGCACACGAGGTACTACGTAGCGTCCTCCGGACAACGTGGGCTGATGCGTAATTTGCATCTACACCGCTGCCACCACTGTACCGAGGGTCCGTGTTAAGCCACTGTACCGTAGGTAAATGTTACTTAAATTGACACTGCTGTCATCACTGTACCGTTTCGGTATTAACTCTACCCTTCTTATCTACTACTTTCTATCTACTTTCTATGCTGCCACCACGACACCACTTGGGTATCGACACTATTGCTACTACTACCACTTGGCCCTCCACCACCGAGGTTGAGATATGAACAGAAAACGAATATAGTAAAATAATGGACAACTTTAATGATGAATAAATAAATAAAGTACTCGCTATATCCGTGGTGGTGCTCTTACAAATGCTTATCCACCCTTAGCGACACAAACATAAACATATACCTTAACACAAATATTCCTATTCTATCCTACCTAACTATACGTGAGGGAACTGATGGAAAACTACCAAAATACACTCACGCCACAAATATTGTTTGAGAGTCACTGGGTCCTTCTGGCCGTCGTCCTTGTTTGAGAGGCAACTCCACATGCAGCCTTCGTCAAACCACAACCGAAAGACAGTCTTTTGCTGGTCCTCTCGGCAGCTGTATCCGGGAGGACAATTTACTGTTAGATATTAATAACAATGTTTTTTCAAGTGTGGCAAGGCTTTTAGGAACACTGAAGGCTTACCTGTCTGGAGCGGGGTCACGGAACACTAGTGACTGACCTTCCGCCCAGACCGGTATATATATCCTCAGTTCCAGTGACGTCACGCGTTTTTCCCATCATCTTCTTTCGCTAGTAGTACCTACTCTAACCATAACAAGGTATCTTAACGAGCGTCGAGAATACGAGGATTTACCGGTGATTCCGCAAAGGAATCACCGTAATGATAGTTGGCCCGTTGTACTCGGTACATATATTATATACATATTTTAAATTATAAGCACTGAAATGATCTCAAACATCTTAATTTCTTCAGATTTATTCGAAATAGATATCATGGTTTCTCCGTATATTCCGCACCGCTTCCACCCTTGACTCCATCTAAGGTAGAAGCCAACATCTCGCTATGTAGTACAAATTCCCTTATATATTACAATCATTATGCTTGTTTGTGGATTTCTGTTATATTAAAAACAACATTAATAATGTAAATATTATGTATTTCAACAACTGTCATGATCTCAAACATCTTACTTTCATCTTATTT